>CM062818.1:1399917189-1400121510 GCA_031772625.1 Pinus tabuliformis | reverse complement strand
GTGACTATTGATCAGCTGACATACTTTTTCATCCGACCCAGCCTCTTCAGAGAGTATCCAGCATGTCGGTAAGACGACAATCCCTTATAGGGACGTTGGTGTAGGTTTAGTTAAGATTCCGGTTTACTGGGAACTTTTCCTCTCCCTCCACTCAGCGTAGATCCTTCGTTTGCAACAATTCATATGATTACATCAGAAAACATTATTTATGATGATCTTGGGTTCGTCCCATCTGACTCTGAGATAGACTCATTCGGTAATGCTATGCCCTTGAGTCCATATGAAATTGCTTATGAAGCTCTCATGTCTTTTACCGAATTTCATTCGACTGAGCTCGACCAAATGAATGTGGTCAGTGAAGAGTCACTTTTCACCTCACACCCTTAGAACGGATAGCGTTTCCCGAAGTCGTGTCATCTGACGAACAACTTCGCGAAATCCTAAGTGTAGACGATCTACCATGGGAGGATCTCCATCACAGATCTTCGTTTTTACCTAAGGATGATGCATTTGAAAATGATTTTTCATCTATCTTTACCGCTGAATATGTCAAAGACGCTCAGGATCCAACGAAACATTCTGATTCAGAGTTGAATTTAGGGAATATTTCTCGTACTATTCCCATTGATATTTCAGTGAAGCCCGGAATTGAGGAAAACATTCATATAGGTGCCGCTTGTACAGAAGAAGAAATCCAAACTTACAAGGCCCTATTCCAAGAATTCCGCGATGTGTTTGCCTGGTCTTACGAGGAAATGCCGGAATCGATCCTGCCATTGTTGTTCATGAAATAAAGACCTACCCGGATGCTAAACCCGTCCGGCAACGGTTGCGTCAGATTCACCCTCGAAAAGCGGCTGCGATTAAAGCAGAAGTCGAAAAGCTGTTGAAAGCAGGTTTCATATATCCGATCCCGTTAACGGATTGGGTATCGAATATTGTTCCGGTCAACAAGAAACAAGGAACAATAAGAATCTGTATCGACTATAGGGATATAAATCGAGCTTGTCCAAAAGACAACTATCCTACGCCTTATATCGATCAAATTATTGATGATTGTGCCGGAAGTGAAATGTTTTCCTTTATGGATGGTTTTTCGGGCTATAATCAAATCAATATTCTACCTGCCGACCAACCAAAAACGGCATTCATTTGTCCATGGGGGACATTTGCTTATTGCAAATTACCTTTTGGGCTTAAGAATGCCGGGGCCACTTTTCAACGGGCGATGTCTTATGCATTTCATGACATCAAGCACATTGTGCAACCATATCTCGATGATTTTCCTGCTCATTCTTTACATCGAGCTGATCACCTTGTCCACCTACGAGCAATCTTTATGAGGTGTAGGCATTATCGAATTCGGTTGAATCCCCACAAGTGTGTTTTCTGTATAGAAACATGTCGATTGCTGGGATTTGTTGTTTCAAAAGCCGGCATTCGCGTCGATCCCTCGAAAGTCGAGGCTATCATAAACTTGCCTCCTCCTTCGAGTTTGCGCCAACTCCAAAGTTTGCAAGGGAAAGCGAACTTTTTACGCCGATTCATCCCAAACTACGCCGAGGTCACTAAAGGTTTTACATGGTTGTTGAAACAGAATGCACAATTCTTTTGGGACGAGATTGCTCAACAATCTTTTGATGCACTTAAACACGCGTTGACCCATGCACCGTTGTTGCATCCTCCCAACTACAACCAGGACTACTTCTTATACCTCGCAGCTTCGCATTCCACCATTGGAATGGTGTTAGTTCAAGAAGATGAATTTGGAGCGGAACATGTGATATATTATCTTAGTCGGACCTTAAATCCCACTGAGTTAAAATATTCGCATGTGGAGAAATTGGCCCTGGCAGCCGTTCAAGCTGTCCAGCGTTTCCGTCACTACATTCTTCTCCGTAAAACTACAGTTATTTCGGATTGCAACCCTATGATTTATATTTTGACAAAACAACTGCTAGGGGGCAAGTACTCTAAATGGATTGTTATCCTGCAAGAGTTCGACTTGGAGTTCGAGAAGTCCAAGTCTAAGAAATCCTTAGTTTTTGCGGAATTGATGTGTGATTTCCCGAGTGCTGACACAGAGACTGTGGCAGAAGAGTCCATTGCGGACGAATCTTTGTTTCTTATCAGTACTGTAGACCCTTGGTACGGGGATATAATCGTCTATCTCCAAACCCAAACCTTTCGGCCTGAAGCTTCCAAGGCAGAACGTCGAAAAATTCGGTTTCAATCCCAGCAATACAAAATTATTGGAGATACACTTTATCGCCGGGGGGCAGACTTAGTTTTTTGACGTTGTTTAACACACGAAGAGGCTGAGAAGGTTTTGAATGATTGTCACTCTGGAGCATGTGGCGGTCATATGTCTGGGTATGCCACCGCCCAGAAGGTGTTGCACGCTGGCTATTTCTGGCCGTCTATGTTTAAAGATTGTATCATTGCCGTCAGCAAGTGCCACAACTGTCAAGTGTTTGATCGCAAGATGCGCGCTCCACCTGCTCCTCTCCACCCTATAATTGCCGCTGGTCCATTCGCCAAATGGGGTATCGACTTTATTACTTGTAACCCTCACTCGGCCGGGGGGCATGCGTATATCATCCTTGCGGTTGATTATTTTACTAAATGGGCCGAGGCGATGCCTACATTCGACGCAAGCGGCAAAACAGCTGCAATTTTCGTATTCAATCATATCATAACTAGGTTTGGTGTCCCACAAGCAATCATTACTGACCATGGGAGCCATTTTCGAAACATCATGATGACTGAGCTTACAAGCCAGCTTGGTTTGCGCCACGATAGATCTACTCCTTATTATCCGCAAGCCAACGGTTTGGTTGAGTCTATCAACAAAGTTCTGGTTATCATGATCCGACGAACCATTGGTGTTCATCGGTCGAATTGGCACAACATGTTATTTTCAGCGCTATGGGCATACCGAACCTCAGTGAAAAATTCAACAGGGTTCACTCCTTTCCAGCTAGTTTATGGCTTGGAAGCTGTGTTACCCATTGAATGCGAAATCCCATCACTTCAAATGGCTGTCGAATTACTTCCAGCTACTTCCGAAGAGGAGAAACGTTTATTGTACTTAGCTAAATTAGATGAGACTCGACGTGACGCTACATTGGCAATCGAGACTCACGCGAAACGAATGAAAGCTCAGTATGATAGAAATGTAACCCCTCGAAGTTTTTCGGAGGGAGACCTAGTGCTATTATATGATCAAGCTAACGATAAGCTAGGTGCTGGAAAATTCGTTCCTATGTGGCATGGACCCTACATTGTAAAGCGAAAGCTAGCAAAAGGGCTTATGAGCTGGTTGATTTTGATGGGGACTCTTTGGGTAAACCCAGAAATGGACTTTACCTAAAGAGGTATTATGCTTAAATGGTGGGTATGGAGAAATTTTTAGATAGGATAGATTTTCTTTCTAGCTGGCGTGTTTGTTAGTTTAGTCAGTGTGCTTAGCTTAGAGAGTGTGTTTTTCGTCGTTATTTTGGCTTATCTTGGTTTTACTCTTGATACTGCAGATGTCGACGCCTCTCCAAACATACATTGGATTTGCTGATGGTGCTTGTCGTAGTACATGGAATATCTCTTCCGCAGCTTGGGTTATCTATTCTCTCTCTGACGAGTTAGTTTCTATGCATGGGGTAAGCCTCGGTCAAACAACGAACAACATTGCAGAATACAGTGCAGTGGTTGAATTATTATCCGAATCTATTTCATTTGGAATTCGACGTTTGATAGTGAGGTTAGATTATGAACTTGTTGTATTACAGCTTAATAGAGTTTATGCCATTAGAAATCCTGTGTTATTAAGGTTGTTTTTGAGAGTGCGTCTCTTGGAACGTGAATTTGATTACATTGAATATCAGCATATTCCAAGGTCTTTAAATACATTAGCAGATGCAATTGCTTCTCGAATGTTGGACAGACATTTACGATAATCATGCAAGTAAATTTAAAAACATTTCATCACATATGTTAAACAAGATAAGCCGGTAATAGTGATATATATATAGATAGGAGTGTGTCAAAAAATATACATCGTCTTCGATCATAGGTTGAAAAACACCTTATGATTGGCAAAAATGATAAGTACAAAGAGCCAAAAATGTCATATGTGTCTACAAAAGTGACTAGTCAATCACTGGTGGTGCTCCCTATACGACACCACTGCACGGGCTACCTTACGCAAAAATCTCCTAAACGGTCCAGGGACTGCGACTACAAAGCGCTGAAGCTTGATAGGAATGTCATCCATAGTAGTCTCAGGCATATCTGCCGTCAGACGCTCTAGATCATGCTCCAACTCAGCTAGTACTTCTGCAGCCGCGTCCTGTGGGGCCGGTACCGGTGCAACTGGATGTCTCCTCTCAAAAGGCCGGAGGTTGGCTGGGCGCTGTGGACCAACATCTGCATTTTGAAAATTTTTACTGTCAGTTTTGAGACGATATATATAAAAACAAAAAAAATACATAATTTGAAAACTTGTGAAAAATAAGGTACCTCTGTCATCCCATTGTTCTCCCTGTGGAAGAACCATGTCCGGATCATGTCGAAAATCTACTCCGGCGTACGGAAAGTCCTGGATCGAGAAAACCTGGTCCTCCAACCAGTGAAAGTAACTATCAGAAAATCAAACAACTGCCGTGCCCTCGTCAGGATGCCGGGCCATCACCGCAACCCATCGTACCAGCTTTGGCTCCCGAGGACCCAAGATATCAACAGTGAGTTGCTGAGGGATCAGCATCGGAACTCTCTCTAAGGCAAAGCTCACGACTAAAGGCCCATATCCAAAAGTTTTCAGTCGTCCGTTCTTTGCCTTAGTCAGTTGGCTCTTCACATTAGCTGACACAGCATCACACCAGTTGAAAATGGTGCCTTGGTAATAGTCAATTGCCATCCGCATTTGGGACCCAGAAGCAATGTGTAAAGCGGCTGCGCCGCAAATTCTGGTAACCGTGAACGCTATAACTTTGAGCTCACGCAGAGAGATGTGTTTGATCTCCATGCCTTTCGAATGGTGTGCACCAGGTGTGCACCAATCTTCCCGGAGACTAACAAGGGATTGGCCACCCGGCCTGGTCCCGGCTAGATTGAGTTGCTCGCCTCTGTTTGGCAAGCCAGTGAGAAAGTATACATCCGAGGGCTCTATCTCGAGCTGGTGCCCTCCTATGTAAAAGCATTGCTCTTGAACGTTCCATCTCTCAACCAGCCATTCTAAGAATCTTACCTGAGCCCTCATGCCTGGTATGGCCCAGTATTTGTATAACCCGCATGCTTTTAGGGCATCCAGGGAAGGTTGGTGTTCTATTGCAGCTTCATCAACCTCTTCGTGCTCTCTTTCTCTCCAATCCAACATGGTGAGTGCCCTACACACCAAGAAATAATGATTAGAATTAATTTGGGGAAATTTGATTGGTTATTTGTGAGGATTGGGGTTTCAAATTCCGCGTTCCACGGAGGACGCACCCCGCGTTTGGAACACAGGGCGTCGGGACGCAGCTGGCCTGAAGGTGGGCTGCGTCCCCCGACCATTTTCCTGTATAGGAAAAAGTCGGGGGACGCAGGTCACCCGAAGGGAACCTGCGTCCACCGAGGAGCGCATTTTGAAACCTAAACCCTCCCAAAAAACAAAACTAAAACCTAAAAAACAATTTTAATCGGATAGAAATGAAGAGTAGGATGTTGTAAAATACCTGGAAGAGACGGCGTTCGATTCTGACGGTCGGATTTTCCGCAGCGACCACGGGAAGTTTCTTGCCCAAAAGCCCTTTGTTCAACCTCAACAGTAAAACGGTAAAAATGACATGGTAAAAAGTCTTTTTATAGGTTTTTTGGATGAATTTGTTCATTTTTCACCATGAAAAGATGTTTTTCGATGTATTTTTGCCTATCTTAAACAGGTATGAGTAATGTGTTGCTTTTGTGCTAGACAAAGGGATTTAGAGGGAAAATTGTCATTTTTCACGAACCAAAATATCAGAGTCATCTTTTAAGCCCTTTTCTGACTCCTGAAATATGAAAAGATTGCTGAGCGTTTCTTTTACACTCGTTAAAACGGAATTAAAAGACGGTCCCCTTATAGCTCTCCGTAAAATCAGGAAAAGATTGCCGGGTTTTTGTCGTTTCAAACTCGATACGGAAATAAAACGACGTGTCCTTGATCGCTTTTTACTTTTCAGGTCGGTGGCACTAATTATGAAAGTACTCCTTGGTCGCAAGATCAAGCGGTTCCCCCAGGTATTATTTTATACTTTTTCGGGCTTGAGGGACACAAATCTACGAAAAAGTTCAACTTAGAGTCTTCTTAAGTTTTTCAGACTCTCTAAAATTGAAAAACACCGAGTTTCTCCTATACTGGGCTCGTTAAACATTTCACAGTAAAGGACCTGTTCAATTACAAACAGGAACGAACCACTCCTTCCTAGGGTTCGAATCAAAACCAGGTTGGACTCATCCGAAGGATGAGCTTATAATCAAGCATATGTTATCCTCCTCAAGCTTGTTAAAAATAAAGAGGTACTTGCCAGAAATGGTGGGGAAAAGAGAGAAGAATGAACCTGTTTGTTACCTTTTGTCTCAAAAGAAACTTTATTACCACTCTTGAACACGACACTTTTCATTCACCTGGGTTGGGAAATCTTTTACCTCACAGTTGATCAAACCACTTTGAAAGTCTTTAACCGGGTTCCGGGGATTAACTTTGAGTTATTCGTCACCAAGCCATCTGTCGTGTCGTTATGTGTTCAAGAGGTCTGCAAGAAAAACTTTCATCTGCAAAATACTTGTCATCCATTTGACCATCCCTGAGTCAGTCCTTACAGCAACATTTCTTCAACTTGAACAATGATTTCGTGTTGCGGGCTTGCCTGCAACGGGTCGCTTTCTATCGACATCAGCACATTATCTAGAGAGATGACTTAGAAATCGTCAGTACCTTGAAGTTTCCATGCATCAATGGCAGGTTTCTCACCTTTGACGTCAGTTTACATCATTGACTTTCGATCGAAGGATTCCGTGAAATGTTCGACATCAACTCATTCATTCACATCTCATGGATTGTACTGGGTACTTTGAGAACCATTGACATTACTGGTGGTCTCTCTCACGCTTGTTAACAGTTTACATCATCGACTGGTAATCAAGTGGTTTCTACCATGTTCGACATCAACTCATTTATTCGCATGGCTAGAATCGTACCAATTCGGGAAGTAGAAATGAAGACCCTGGATCTAGTTTCCACCATCCAGGCTGCGAGGAGTTTTGTATTCATTATCTAAGTAGACTAATCATAAACAGATGGCTGCGTCCATACTGTGTCTACAAAAGTCTATGATTGTGATGTACTGCAAGATCATTCCTGTATCAGAGTAGTTAGTCTGTTAGTTAAAGTTTTGATCTGAGTATGGGAATGCCTACCTCAGTGATGATATAATATTATACATGTATTTTGTGTTGAAAATTGCAGGTTCTGACCAAGCTCTCCACGGGATAATCCTTGAAATGATAAAGCACTTCACCCTTCCTAGATTTTACAAACCCTAATCTATTCCAGGCTTCGCACTTTAGGGGGCAATCTGTTACACTAAAAAATGTCACCATGACTATTTACAGTTAGTATGGCTCAATCAACAGTCATGCTACCCTCTTAGGCATGTCTTATGCCTCTGCTCTCCATGTCAAACTCCAAAAAGAGAGAAAGTCTTGTATAAATGTATTTATCTCTGGGGACGCAGGTTCTCTCAACCTTACCTGCGGGGACGCTCCCAATGTTCACAAAAGCTGCGTCCAAAGAGGCTCTGTATGTAAAGGGACAGGTGCGTCCCCCTGTAAAGGTTAGAATGCGCAAGTTTCATCTTTAAAAAGTTACTTGTGGTCATTTCTAGAGCATTCTAGAAGGTTGTTCGACGTGTATTGGGCGCCTCCAGATGGTTCATGCACTCCTATCAAAGAGGAACTTATCCCATCAATAAGGGAGCTATCCCACCCAAAGAGGGGATTATCCCATTGATGGTGGACCTGATTAACCTCCTCTTGAACACTATAAATATAGGCATTGGGCCAGAAGGAGGAGAGGTTGAAGCTATACATTTTCTAAGGGTAAATGCTGCAGGAATTAGGACTCCCATTTAGAAGCTTGTGAGGAGAGATTGCCATCTTTGCTTGTTCTATTTGGAAGTGGGTGTGCTTTGTCAAAGTAAAGGAGAACTCTTGACGGACCCTGGGAAGGACTTGCACAACACCAAGGCTCAGGTTGTATTTGTTCTTTTTGTTACCTATTAATGCAAATGAGTCCATTCTTCTCAATAACTTGTTGTTTATGAGTTATTTCATGTGCTCCTTGGTCTACATGTTGAATATGCTTTGTTTTATGTTATAATCAGGTGCTATTTAATTGTTTGACTGTTGGTGATTACAGGTTTTGGAGAAAAGGAGGAGCTCATCCAGATCAACAAAGCTTGGACTTCTACAACAGTGTTGGACAAAGGTAAGAACAAAACACTTGATATCTCATATCATAATGCATGTTTAGAGAAGGATAGATCTTGTTTGTCTTGTTTGTCACTAGAGAGTCTTAGGCTCCTAGGGAGGTTGGTTGTGTCCGCACAATCGACTCTTTCCGCCTGACACTTGGGTCTTGTTATTTTTGACTACCATTTACCTTTATTCCTTTCTTTCCCTTTCCAACCTTGCTGAGTTTGAATCTTGTGCTTTGATTTCTCATAACAATGTTTCAACTTTCCGATGATGTCTACAAGTAACTGAGGCTCATCATACTCAATACGATCTTTATATGCTAATTGTAATCCATTAACAAATCACTGAAATTTGGATTTCTCATCCTTAAGATACGGTACATACCTCAACAACTCCAGGAACTTGGTTGTATACTCCTCACTTGTCATTGATACCATCTTTAGCTCATAGAATTCCTTGGCTTTTATGTCATAATACCTTTCTAACAAGTACTTGTTCTTGAAATGTCTCTTGAATTCATGCCAACTCAACTCCTCTATCCTGATGTCTCTAACCCACTTCATATCATCCCACGAGATGTCTGCTTTCCCTTTGAGGCTAAATATAACTATTATGGCCTTCATATTCTCTGTGTTATCATGTAATTCAATAAAATTCTTTATCTCGAGTAACCATGCCTCTGCATATTTTGACTTCTTCGAATATCCATCAAAGATAGGTGGCTTTGATTTATTAAACTCATCTGGAAAATATCCCCTACCATTCCTCCTATGAGGATGATAACAATGATGACCATGGTGTCTGTCGGAAGCAAAACTAAAATAGAACCTGTGTCCATCACCTCTCGTATCTGGCGTATCCAAGAACTTGCCATCTTTGATCGTGGAATTCCTATCTGACCTGTGCTCACCATGAGACCTACTTCCATATGCCCCATTAGTCCTGTCCTCATGTCCATGACTGATCTTAAGTGGTCCCCGTCTCTACAAGTCCGAAAAAATATGAAGGATAACTGCATTAACCTCTGCTTCTTTCTCCTATGCTCAAATGATCCTGTCATTATCTGCTTTGCAACTTATTATTTCTGCCTTCAAGCTTATTAATGTGTCTGTTATGTCAGGAGAGTACCCATCATCATGTTGGTCATCAGATTTGTAGGGAGAATCTCGTGAACTATAATCTACCATCTTTCTAGTCATCTTTGATATTCTTCTAGCAAGTATATCATGTCAGCTAAATCAAAACATAAACATAACTAACATACCTCAGTGTAGTTCAGGGGAGGATATCCCATCTACAAGATCAATCCAGATTGGCATAATACATGTATAATCATAATCATAACAATATATAAACATAATCTCAATCATCATCCAATTACCATGCATGGTACCACAACTATAACATCAACTAGACACAATGCATGCATGACAACACATATACATTGACATACACAACACATGCATATTCAACTAGCATGCATTCATGACAAATAGATCCCAACAAAAACACCTTCAACTTCTACATGAAGACACAACTGTAACAATGACCATCACCATGCATACACATCAAGCACATATACAACATACATGTACGCATGACACACACATTCTACGCATCCAGTCCAAGGGGTGAACCATGCTCTGGTACCACTCCGTGGTATTAGAAATCACCCAAAGAGAATGAAAACTAGACATCACCCAAAGAGAACAGAAACCATACATCACCCAAAGAGAACAAAACCAACTTTGATACCACTCTGTAACACCATCCTCACACATTTATCCAAGCTAATCAGTCCACCGGGGTAAACATGTGATGAAGAGTTACTATCATATGATTCAACTCCCCTGTGTAGTTAATGAAGTGGAATCAACACACCAAAACAAAATTGACCTTCCTTAGAAGCTACTGAACCCTCGTGGGCTAATCAACCACTCCAGGTGCCCAACCCCTGAGTTAACCTTTTTACTGAACTAGACCCCAAGTTGCTCACATGACAAGCCCTCCATGTGACTGAAACCCTCTAGTCGCTCCCACAGTAAGGCCTCCATGCGACTGTAATTTTTTTCGGGAAGTTCGGTACTAGCGACCCTGAAATATGAACCACTTTTTCAGGGCTAGGACTCAGACCTCTGCCTAGAACTTGATGAAATTCATAGAAATGATAAATAACAAGAAGACAAGGCCTCTAATGCAAAACTTAAACAAGGACCTGACCTAAATCATCCTAACCATGACAAACATTTCATTAAACACATCATGATAATGTCATGTATAGGTCATAAATACACATCTGAACATAGGGATTTCATACTTATTTGAGAATCATAAAAAAGGTTTGATGCCCTTTGACATAGCTGCATTATCACCTATAAGGTTATTCATTCATTATCCATTCATTCACTAATCAAAACATGATGAGAGCCATAACTCAAGTCTATCATAAAACCATGATTATAACCATCATATAACCAGTGAAACATTAATGATAGAAAAACCATTAAAGTCACATAATAAAAAGTACATTTACACATAATATACAAGAGGAAAATAGCTCTTATTAACATATGCAAAATCCAACCAAGTTAGGGACTTCTACGTACCACCCGACCATAGATTGGACTAAATCTAATCTTTCTTTCACCCAATCACCCCTCTGCCATATTCCAAAAATGAATGTGGGACTCACAACAAAATTGACCATGCTTCTTAGGCTGTACCACATATCTTTCCAAACCTGATCAAGGATTTTTAGGCCTGAAGAAAGCACCTATACAACCAGGCTTTACTATATACCCTGCCAAGGGATTCCTATGCCCAAACAAGAAACATAGACTACCAGGCTTTACCACAATCCCACCATACACCGGTCTAGGGATCACTAGGCCTATACAAGCATGGATGCCTATGCTTCTTGATCAAAATCTTCCTTGCTTGATCTTTGCTTCCCTTTGCTTTCTTTTCCTTCCTTTGCCTTCCTTTTTCCAATGCTAGTGTGCTCTAAGAATTCTCTAAGAGTGCAAGAGTATGAGAGAGTAGACTAAATAGAGAGAGCTCCAAGCTAAAACTAAAAAATGTTGTGAACTGATCCTCAGAAGCCTTTTTATTAATGAGGCCTCTATTTTCTTAAATTTCCATTATTTTTCCTTCATTTTCCTCCTCAGACGCAACCTGTGACCTTTCACCTTCATTTTATCCTAATTTCCATTATTTTCAAAAATAAATGCCAAATAATGCCTCTTTCCTTTCCAAAGCCTTTGCCAATTTCCCCTTAGCCATAATGAACCATATAAACACCCACTACGATGTTTTGACCAACATTCAGCTTAGAATACATGTCTCATGACCTTGGTCTTATTTTTCCTTTATTAACTTTTATTACATGTATTTTTAACCTGGGGATATTACAACACTAAATCTTTACATAATTCATGAACCTCCATTAACTCCTCCATATATTAAACCCTCCATGTTAACTTTATTCCTCTTTTTATTTATTTATTTATTTATTTTTTCCGTTTTATTTTCTTATATATATATATATATATATCTATATATATATATCTATATATATATATATATATATATATATATATATATATATATATATATATATATATATATATATATATATATATATATAGATACATAGAAACATTTACAAAAAAAAGAAGAAGGTGTGGAGAGCTCTGCGATGGCGATGGTTAGGGTTTATTCGCGCAGGGAACGCTATGCAGTCGCATCGGCACCCAAACCAGCCGCAAGCCCTGAAAATGATCCAAGGTACACGGGAACAGTGAACGCGATCGATTATGGAGCGATGGTGGTTAATGGTCTCAGGGTTTCAGAAGGTCTGTTCTGCGCAGCCGCAGGCCCTAAAAACTTGATATGCTGTGGATCGGCCAGAAGACCGAATGCTGAAGCTAACGATGTCTCCCGCAGGCAGAGGCCCGGATCTGTTGATGGCACGGACTCTCATGACCCGAAACATAGGAAACAGAACCTGGAGTGTTTCCCACCCCTCTGGAAGCAGATCTATCTTGATCCGCTCTCTTCTGCTAGCGATCTCTTCAAGATTGGCAGATCTGCCTACGATTATCAAAAACAGAAGCATAAGACTCCTAACAGACCCAATCTTGGTATGCCGTGGCCCAGTTCCGCTACGATAGGATCGATCTCAAATAGCAGGGACGAAGACAAGGTATGGAAGGGGTATATGGACCTGGTTTCTTGGTATTTTGAGGTTCCTCTGAATCCGCCAGCACAGATCAGGGCTATTACTATCGCAAAGCATTGTTCTAATAAAGGGCATGTAGAATCCTAACTGCAAACAAGAGACAGGCCCAACAAAAACCCTGATCTGGCAAACGACATTTCAGATGGGGTCGAACATGTTAGAACAGGATCGGATCTAACAGTTTCGACCAGATACAGGCAGAAGCAAAATAGAAAATCACCAGATCCAGAACACATGGGCAAGGGCAAAGTAGAACGGTTGGAGTTGGCCGTGTGTGCAAGAGCCAAACAGAGCAAGGGAAACTAGAACTGGGGTGCCCCCATGAACAACAATAATGCTGGATCTGTCGTGACAGGGTACCCCAGGAGAGATCCACAGCGCATGGGTACAGATCTGGCTCAACAAAGGCCCCACGGCACTGATCTAACCCACACAGGCACAGAACAGATTCAAATCTTCATTAAAATGCTTGAAGGCAAACACTACTGCATGCGGCTCAGAAAGGAATCAAGCATTCAGGAACTAAAAAAGGAAATACAGGGCCGCCATGGAATCCCAGAACAAATACAAAACCTCATCTATTCTGGATTCAATCTACAAGACAACAAAACCCTGCAGTATTATGACATAGCAAATGACTCAACCATTAATCTAACCCTCAGATTGCGGGGAGGAAGCTCTGGAACCAGCTCCAAAAATACAAGTTCTTTTCGGGATGCAGTAAAAGGAAAGGAAGAAAAAACAGGAAACAAAGCAGCACAAACAACAGAACTGCCAGGACCCTACATCGTCGAACAAAAGCCAGAATCACCTACTCTACAGGTATCTATACCAGAGGTAAATGACCTACACACAGATTTATCAAATACTGCAGTCATATGTAGATTCAATGGCTTCTGGCCAAAATCAGATGCCCTGCATCAATGGATCTACACAACATGGACAACAAACTGCGAAATTTACCTCTGCCCTAAAGGGTTTTTCATTGTTAAATTTGATACAGAACAGGAAAGAGACATAATTATTAAACAAGGACCTTGGTTTTGGGGCAGTGCTGGCCTCTTCACAACCCCCTGGTTCTCCGGATTTGATGCAACTACAATGACAGTCTCAACCATGCCTGTATGGGTGAGGCTACATGGGCTCCCACTGCATTTCTGGCATCATAAAGTGCTAACCGCCATTGGGAATTCTCTAGGGAAATTCCTAAAAGTGGATGAAGACAGAGCAATCAGGGGTATCTTTACTTTCGCCAGAATATGCATAGAAGTGGACTTGAGTCAAGGACTACCTGACCACATCACGCTAAACTTCAACAACACCCAATGGATACAACAGCTCGACTACGAAAACACAGCATTCCGATGCAGGAACTGTTTGCAGACAGGGTATCTTCAAAATGATTGTCCAACAGCTCGAAAGGATCCAAGAAAAACCAAGAAGCAACAAAAAAAGCCCAAAGGCTGGCAACATACAGTGCCGTTGGAAGAAGAGGACATCAAGGAGGACCCACCAGAGAATCATATGGAACCAGAACCTCAAATGGGACAGAAACAAACACAGGAAGCAAAAAACCATTTTACTCATATGGGGCTGATCATTACAGATCTACATCATGAGCTGCAAATGGAAGTAAGTGGCATAAAGAGAACCCATAGCTCAGAGGGCTCAGAATCAGACAAAGGACAACAATTGATCTCCATGGAAAACCAGCTAGCCACAACTACACCCACAGTTGACTCAGGAGGTTGGCGCCGGGTGGAGAAGAAGAAGGGAAGGAAAGAATAGGCTTGCTGGAACATTTTTATTTTTTACTGTTATTTTGGTTTTTGTTAGGATGAACAGCTTAATACAGTGAACTGATAGCATACCTTGCGTGGTAATGCAGCAAACAACAACTGATGATATTTTGTAAAAAACTGCTTATTAATGAATATATAATGATTTTTCCAGTGGAAATATATATATATATATATATATATATTATTTTAATGTTTTTGATTTATTAAAGTTAAAGGTTAAAAAAAAATATAAAACTGAACATGCCCATAATTTTAATAAACAGAACGTAGTCAATTTTGATCACCCAAATTTAGAAGGCAATATCTCGAGTTATACTCCACCAAATGAGGCAAATGAGGGCTTGTTGGAAATATAATTCTACGGAGAACAACCTGGAAAAATTAATTCAAGCAAATCTAATCAATTACTATCCAAAAAATTCAGTAGAAACTAGAGCTACAAATTTGCAACCAAAATTAATTTCCTGAGTTTTTTTGGGAAAAAAAATCTTTGGGCCAACAAGATTTTCAATCACTAATTGATTTCTAGATTATTCAATTGCCAATCATAACTTCACAGAAATCAGGGAAAGCATGGATATTTTTTTCTTATTATTTTTTTCAATGATATTTTAATTGGTTAATTTGTTTTTCACTGATTTATAAATATATTTTTTTCTCTTCATTGTTAATTAGTTTTAATTTTAATTTTGGTTATTTTTGCAAAGAGTTTGTTCCAAGATATCAGACCCAACGTATTTGGAGAGATGAGATTGGAATTGCAGAGAAGGAAAATGCATTTTTATATCTCGAATATAAGAGATCAAAACTGTTTTACAATAGACTTCCTTTTGGGGATTTGATTTGTAAACTATAAATAAGTTATTGGAGAATGAGAGGTGGTTCCATTTTGCTAGAAGTAGGGTATTCTTTGCACTACTGCAATGAGGATTTTCCCTATAGATCTAGAAGAAATACTTAGATCTGATCTTGGGGGTTTTCCTTTTAAGATTAGATCTCTATTGTAGAGGTAGATCATGTACTATTGCAACTTCTTTCTCTATTAGTAGAGCTGAAGGTCTTCAGAGGACTGTTGGGAAAATTCATTGTAAACATAGAGAACGAGATCCAGGTTTGTGATTGTATTTTCAAGTACTATTATTTGTTAATATAATCTTATTCTTTTATGGTATATTTGTGATAATGATTCCATGTTTTAGCACTATTATTGAATATGTGAATCTCTATTTGTTTATTAGCTATTTGAACCAATAATTTGTTAGGATATTCCGACACATAGGAAATAGTTAAGTATAACTTGGTCTAGTATAGAGTTAGGTAAAGTGTGTTTCTTTACTATGTACATTTTGTAACTTACAATCCGACGGTCACGAAATGTAGTGATCCGACGGTTCATTCTCTCCTCGGTATTACTGACACTTGATCCGTGGCTTAACACCCGATTGGTCCATGATCTCTATTTAAAGAGCATGGAGGGTCATTTGTAGGTTAACCTGTCCATGAGAGAAGCTTATGTAAATTTTCATTCTTTTATTAATAAATTGCCTGAAGTGGCCGCGTTGGCTTAGGCCGTGGACTGTTTCCCTCTTTGAGGGTTTTAACCACGTCAAAAGTACTGGTGTATTGATCTGTGATTTGTTTGTGAGCAGTGTCCTTTGGTGTTCTGTTTGAGGAACTTACCCTGTAAATTCCTACATGGTATTAGAGCTATTTGAGGGCCGCGTCCGTTGGTGATCCAAATCTGAAGCCGGTAGAACTGCATCTGACTACCGTTTCCTAGATCTACTGTTTCTGAATACTTTCGGGCTGAGAGGACTGCTCTGTTGTGTTGGGAGCATCTGTTCCAGTGAGGAACCCCTTTCGTTTCACGCGAAAAGGTTTCCAGTAGCCCTAGCTGCGTCATTTTTAAGATCTGGAGGTATACAGTGTTTATTTGCAGTTTACAGTTATTTTCTCTCTGTTTATTTCGGTTTCAGTTTATTTAGATTTTTTTTATTACCCGATCTATACCTTTCATTTCTGCGTATGCTCTTTGTCCCACGACTCTGTGCGATCTGGGCAAATCAGAAACATAAAGGAAGGATTTTTCTCATGCGTATGCTCTTTTCCGCTGCACCTTAGTGTGATCTCGGAAAATCAGAAACATTGAAGAAAATATTTAGTTTCTGGATAAAGCTAACTTCGAGCCACAAGGTTCGTTTTTTTTTGTATGTCCGTGTTGGGTTTTTTGTTTTTTGTTTTGTAGGGAAAAAGAGCAAGCACGCAACCCAAAGCTTCAACCCCCCCCTCTCTCTCTCTCAAACTTTTTGTATAGCTCACTTGGTCCAAAGCTAATTTATGAGAGTAGAGGTCTTGAGTTCAAGTCTCCTTTTTGTGGGGGCGGATTTTTTATTTCCGCACATTCCCGCACTTCGTCGGTGTCTTCATCAAATTTTCTTCACAAAGCCGTAACTTCTTCATCCAGAAGCCGTTTTCAGAACCATTTTTTTTGAAACAGCTTAATTTTTCGAGATCTTTCCATTGGAACACTTAGTTTCAGCATCTATAGCTTTAGTTTCTGTTAAAATGGAAAGTCCTTGCCAAGTTATTCTTGACAACACCAACTACTTCCAATGGTGGTCCTACATTGTGGATTTACTTAGAAGTAAAGGTCTCTACAGAATAACCAGAGGCCAAGAAACCAAACTGAAAGATGAAGATAAGGCAGCTAAATGGGAAAATAGGCAAGATCAAGCACGTGGGTTGATAGGGATGTCTATTTGTCCAGATCTTAGATTCCATATTACAGAACTTGATACTCCTGATGAAGCATTGAAACAGATTACTAAAGTTTTTGGAATAAAAAATGAACTTAGAGCCCGTCAACTTGAAAATGAGTTGCTTACATTGGACCCCAATAATTTTTCTTGCATTGAATATTTTTTGTCCAAGTTCAAGACCCTTAGACTTCTCTTGGAAGGTGTTAAGGTTAAGAAAGAAGATAGTAACCTTATCTATTCCATTCTTACTAAGTTGGGACCAGCCTACTCTGTGTTTGTTTCCACCTTCCATTCTACAAGAGAAGCCTTCATTTCTCAAGGACAAGACTACAAGTCCCCTTCCTTTGATTCTTTTTGTGATTCTTTAATAAGAGAACAAGAAAAACTCTTACACCTTGGTCTTCTTAATCTTGGAAACTCTTCCAAGAAAGCGTTAGCCGCCCAGCAGCAACCAAATCCAAAGAATCCTAAGAAGTTATATCCTAAAAGGAATGGTCCTAAACCAAACAAGGGTCCTAAGCAATCTCAGCCTCAAAATGAAAAATCATTTCAACAAAATGATAAGACAAATAAAAACAAAGGGAAGAAGACTGATAAACATTGCAACTTTTGTAATCGAGATGGCCACTTAGAATCCAAATGCTTTAAGAAGATGGAAGCCTTGGAAGCAGCAATGAAGAAGCATAACATCCATTTGGAGGACTCTTCAACTTCAACTTCATCTTCAGGAATGGCACTTTCTGCATGTGGTTGTCAAGCATCTCGGTCTGGCTATGCACTAAATGTATCTTCTTCTTCTCATTCTCATGAGTGGCTCATTGATTCTGGAGCTTCTTATCACATGGCCAAAAACAAAGCCATGTTTTCTTTTTTAAATGATTGTAACACCAAAAATATATATGTTGGTGATGATAGATCTCTTAGTGTTTTAGGGACTGGAACTGTTCATATAGACAATGGTCAGTTTAATGATGTATTATGTGTTCCAACCTTATCCTACAACCTTCTATTTGTATATCAGATAACTCATTCAGGTGAAGGTAAAATCATTGAATTTTCACCTCACGATGTTCTAATTAAGGACCTAAGAGATCCTAGACAGATTTTAGCTACTGGCATTGCTGATGATTCTACAAGGTTGTATAATTTTCACAACTTTGGGTCATCAAATCTTCCCTCGGTATTTGTTGCTCATAATGATGAAGTGAGCAAACTTTGGCATGAGCGATTTGGTCACTTAAACTATCGCTCTCTTCAGAATCTATGTAAAGAAAATATGGTGACAGGTCTTCCAATTGTATCTTGCAGAGATGGTGTTTGTTCCGGATGTGTACTCGGAAAACATCATCGGGACAGTTTTGAAAAACGTGCCTCTTGGCACGCCTCAGCCCCTTTACAGCTCATGCATAGTGATTTATGTGGTCCACTTCCAGTTGTTTCATTCTCTGGCTACAAGTACTTCTTAACTTTCATTGATTATTTCTCCAGACGCACTTGGGTATACTTCTTAAAACTCAAGAGTGAAGTATTTGACATGTTCTCGGCCTTTAAGGCCTTTGTTGAAAAACAATCTGGACATCAACTTTTGCACTGAGAATGGAATTCAAATGCAACATACTGTTCCATAGACTCCACAACAAAATGGTGTAGCTGAAAGGAAGAATCACACCTTAAAGGAAATGGCTAATTGTGTGCTTCAATCTAAAGGACTTAGTCTTAATTATTGGGCAGAAGCAATTAACTGTGCAAATTACATAATAAATCGCACTCCTACTAAGGTTTTAAAGAATATCACTCTAGAAGAAGCATGGAGCTCAATTAAACCAGACGTAAGTCACTTTCGTGTTTTTGGAAGTGAAGCATGGGCCCATATTCCAGATGAGAAACATAAAGCTTTAGAACCTAAGAGTCAAAAATGTATTTTTGTTGGATATTCTGAAGATGTCAAAGGATATAGACTTATTCCACTTAAGTCCAAAAATGTTATCATTAGAAGAGATGTAAAGTTTGCTGAAAATATATCGGCCTACGAGCCTAGTTCGGCAGATGTGCCACCTCTCCCTATCTCTTCTACTTTTGAAAATATTTCTTCTTCAGATGATGAAAGCGAGGATGAAAATCCTCCCCCACCTTCTCAGGATCCTCCTTCAGCTCCTCAGCTTCCAAAATGGGTCCGTGCTACTCGGGATGCAGCAGGTGATCTTGCCGGTGATCCTACAGATCAGCGACGTACACGTTCTCAGTTTGATAGAGCCTCTTCTTTACTGGCTCAAGCTTCACTGAATTATGATCCTGACACCTTTGCAGAAGCTTCAGGCCATCCAGATTAGGAAGCAGCTATGAATGAAGAATATCATTCATTATTGGCAAATGATACATGGGATCTTGTCCCTCTACCAAAGGGAAGAAAACTTGTTAGATGCAAATGGGTTTACAGAACCAAGTATGGACCAGATGGGAAAGTTGATAAACATAAAGCTCGTCTTGCTGCTAAGGGTTTTTCACAAGTTGAAGGCATTGACTATACTGAAACCTTCTCCCTTGTTGCCAAAATGAACTCTATCCGCCTTGTTATTTCCCTTGCTGCCTCTTTCAAATGGGAAGTCCATCAGATGGATCTTAAATCCGCCTTCTTGCATGGGGACTTGCATGAAGAAATCTATATGGAACAACCTATTGGCTTTATACAAACAGACTCCAGCCTTGTATGTTGGCTTAAGAAATCCCTTTATGGTCTCAAGCAAGCTCCTCGAGCTTGGTATGCCAAAATGGATAACTTTCTTTTAGAAAATGGCTTTTCTAGGTGTCATTCTGACAATACTGTCTACACCAAGAAAGTGGGCAAGTCTCTTATCATTCTTGTTCTTTATGTTGATGATCTTATCCTGACTGGTAGTGATCCCAACCTTATAAACCATGTGAAGTCTAGCCTTAAAAGGAAGTTTGAAATGACAGACTTAGGACACTTACATTATTTTCTTGTTCTTCAAGTCTTGCAATCCAAGGAAGGTATTTCCCTTTCCCAGTCCAAGTATGCTTGTGATATTCTACGCCATTTTCACATGGAAGACTGTAAGCCAGCCCCTTCTCCCTTTCAGTCTGGAGTCAAACTTTCAGTCACTTGTACTTCTCCTGAAGTTGATGCTACCTTATACCATCAACTTGTAGGAAAACTTTTGTATCTAACCCATACTCATCCTAACCTTTCCTTTGCTGTTGGCCTTGTTGCTCGGTTTATGCAAAACCCATGTGAAAGTCATTGGAAAGTAGCTAAAAGAATACTTCATTATGTTCAAGGTACAGTTCAGTTTGGGATTCATTACAGTGCCAAAGCATCTCCTCTATTGGTTGGTTTCACTGATTCCGATTGGGCTGGTGACCCTGATGATCGGAAGTCTACTGCAGGTTATGTGTTCACTCTTGGTTCAGGACCTATTACATGGGCTTGCAAGAAACAAGGTGCCATTTCTCTTTCTTCAGCAGAAGCAGAGTATCGTGGTGCCGTAAAAGCTAGTAAGGAAGCCTTGTGGCTTCGTCAGATCCTGTCAGAGTTTGGCTTTCAGCAGCAACATCCGACTACACTTTGGTGTGATAATCAAAGTGCCATTCAACTATGCAAAGATCCAGTCCAACATCAGCGCAGCAAACACATTGAATTGCACATGCACTTCATCAGAAAGCTCATTCATGACCATGTTCTTGAAGTGCAATATTGTTCAACAGATGATCAAGTTGCAGACATCTTTACAAAGGCTCTCACAGAGGCGAAGTTCACTAAACTTTGATTTATGGTTGGAGTTCAGGAAGTTGTCACTAAGGGGGGATAGGCTCTAGTGCCTCCTTCCTTCTCCTATTGTGTCATATTTGTAAATCCTTCAATCCTATCCCAAGTTGTTCTTAAGGGGGGATGTTAGGATATTCCGACACATAGGAAATAGTTAAGTATAACTTGGTCTAGTATAGAGTTAGGTAAAGTGTGTTTCTTTACTATGTACATTTTGTAACTTACAATCCGACGATCACGATATGTAGTGATCTGACGGTTCATTCTCTCCTCGGTATTACCAACACTTGATCCGTGGCTTAACACCCGATTGGTCCATGATCTCTATTTAAAGAGAATGGAGGGTCATTTGTAGGTTAACCCGTCCATGAGAGAAGCTTATGTAAATTTTCATTCTTTTATTAATAAATTTCCTGAAGTGGCCGCGTTGGCTCAGGCCGTGGACTGTTTCCCTCTTTGAGGGTTTTAACCACGTCAAAAGTACTGGTGTATTGATCTGTGATCTGTTTGTGAGTGATGTCCTTTGGTGTTCTGTCTGAGGAACTTACCCTGTAAATTCCTACATAATTACACAGATCAACCATTAATATTTCTATTGCTCTTGCATTTAAATGAATTTTTGAGTAACTATTTACTCATAAATTTATCATCATAAATCAATTTAATAGCCATTAAAATTGTGTGAAATAATTCCCTATTTTAGTGGCTCTTATTTCAACACTTTTATCTCTAAACATAACATATATTGCATTAATAATATCAGTTGTTATAACTATTTCAACAGATTGATATTCACTATAAAACATATGTTAAAGCCCCATTATATTTTAATCCCCACACTTGGAATTTGGAAATTATTTCCTATGTGTTAGGTCCCTATACTACTAATGTAACCACTTATTGTTATTACTGGAACCCCCTTATTATATTTTTGTGCCCATGTAGTCCCCATATTGTTATTATTTTTCCCCATAGAAGCCCACTATTGTTATTTTTGTGCCCTTACATTATTATCGTTATATCGGCTTTGATTATATTATGACCCCATAGACTCCTATATATAGAAAGGAGGTCTTGTCATTTGTATCATCCAAGAATTGTTCATTTGTGTAATGTAAAGGAGGTTTCCCCCTCGAAGAGACTGATTTTTAAGTCGTTGATCTATCTTTTCTATATTTTTGTGAGTTGGTTTCTTAACATTTGGTATGAGAGTTTGGATTCTAGGGTTTCTATGCTCCAAACAGGTCATCGTGGAATTTTTGCTATAAATTTTTCTCTACAAAGTTTCAAAAGATAAAAAAAAAACCCATTTGATTCGAAATCATTCTGAACCTCAAGTATGAATTTCATATCTTGTCTTGCTATATTTTCGGAGATGTGATTTGAGGAAGTTAGGGTTTTTTCAAGCTCCAGAATTCCATCTCAAACAGGTCATTGTGGAACTTTCTCCTTATTATTTTTTCTACGAAGGGTCAGACCATGAAATTAAAACCCAGTTGAGCCGAAATCATGCTAACACTCGGGTCCGAATTTAAGATCTTTTTTTACTATATTTGCCGAGAAATTTAGGGTTTTTGTAGACTCCCGAATTACATTCCAAACAGGTGATATTGGGAAAATCGCCATAACTTTCTCTCTGAGCATCATATTGAAATTTCGTAAGAAGTTACAGAAAGAGGATAGAATTTAATTTTCTCTTTATTTGTTTCAGGTCTGAAGGTCGAAACAGTAACACGTGATAGGTCGCACAAGTTTGCTATATTGAACGAGTGTATAATTAGGTCATCATAGGAGATTTGGAATAACTCTTTATTGAAGAATCCAATATTGATCAAACTAGTGGGGTTAGAAAGAGGACTTAGAGGGATACCATAGGAAACAATGTTAGAACTTGAAGATCTGAAATTACAAAGTTACATTCATTTAAATATCGAGCTCCTAAAAGCAAGAACAATAATGACTCGAATCAAGAAAATAGAAACACCTAGTAAGCAAAATTGGATGGATGATTTGAAGAATGCGATCAAAGCTAAGATACATATTTTTATATGTGTCATGGAAGCTAATATCGATGGTATGGAAGAATATTTGAAGAATGACATGGGAGATTTGAAGAAAGACATGGAAGGTGTTAGCGCTTGGAATTCACCTAGGCTGAAATAGACAAACTCTCAAGGCTACATCAAACCATTTCACCTCGTAGCTAGCCCTACGAGGTATGAGAAGGCTCTCTCGGGTCAGATTTGATAGATCTTATAATATAATTAGGCTGACCAATTAAGAATAAGGATTTTAGGCTAGTAAATTGATAGGGGGTTTGATTTGATGATTTTTGGGGTTTTTTAATGGAATGACGGGGCTTTTCTGGGCTACATGGGCAAAATCACAGCTTCAAACAGAAAAATATAATGACTACACAGGTTGTCAACTGAGGCAAGGTAGGCATGCAATTTAACACCAAATCTGGTTTCAAACGGGATGGCAAGACTGGTGAGGAGTTAAGGAGGGCAGACAATAACTCTGAATCCTCCTTAAACAGTAGAAAACATCGAATGCGAACAAACTTATAGGAGGAGCATATAATACTATGAATTCCTACCTAATCACTTCATTTGTTCAGCTTGAAAGGGTCATGAAATGAAATGGAATATAACTGATTACATATGAGACAAAGGGAAAAACTTATGCTAAATCAACATACCACATGAATCTCGGCAAACAGAGCTGTGAAATTCCATTAAATTCTCTGTTATAAAACTGTACAATAAAAAGCTCTCTGCTTCTCCAGCAGCTCCCAGCGCTCAGAAAAAACTCTCCTCCCTCCCTCTCTACTTACAAATGAATTTTTTTAATACAATAAGTCAAACTACTGCCCAAAAAAAAAGGCGCTGTTTTAACGAACCTCACAAAAATATCAAACAAACTACAGCTGGGAAAAACAAGTCGACCCCAAGATGAGGGATTTGTTTTATTATCCTTATTAACAAAATAAACTAAAAAAAATAATCAGCGCTTTCGTGAGGGGGCTCCACTGAATTCTGTTGATGGTTTGGCTAAAACTGGAGCGCATATCTAGTTTGCAATATTAATTAAAATCCGGGAAATAGGAACCGAATCCTCTTTGTTGTTCTGGCACCGTTTGAATAGCGGTGACATTACACGTTTACCCTTGGCACTCTTTTGTAGGATGTTGGCAGGCGGCATCCCTGCAACAAGATTTGTATCGAACTGTGGGCACCTTTTCTTCACTGGTGTAGTTTCAATTTTATTTGTGGATCTTCCAGGTTGCAAGCAGAAATCGAACCACTGATAGATAAGTGGAGATGGATCCCGCACACGACCTCCAACTTTATCACTTAGAATACTGGAAATAGCTGGAATTGACCAAAGATCTGCCCATAAGCTGGTACCAGACTTTGGGACAGCTACGGCAACATTAGACATGCGTTTAGCTGCTGGAATCACATCATTTGTCCATCCTACTGCAACCCAAACATCTCCAGATCCAAAAGCCTTTAGATAGTGTACACTATCAAACAATCGGACCTGCCTCTGTAGTATAAGAAAATGTTCCCTTATTGTCAGCCATAAAATCTTCAGAATAAGTATTCCTCTCTGCATCATCATCCCAAGTCTCGGAATCTCTTTCATCCATCATGGTGTCCTCAAATTCATCCTCCTCGGCTGGAGTCTGACCCACTGACCAGAAAGTAAAAGCTGGTCTGACAAATCTGTCTGATCGTTTTAGCAAGTATGGGTCAAATGGAAAGAACATATCAAGCTTCTCACACCCCCAAAGGCCTTGGATTCCTCCATCTCCAATGCGTTCTTTGAACTCGTAAATTCTAAAACATCAAATAGATAAAATGTTTTAACCTGCCTTAGAAATTCTTCTACCACTGACGGCAAACATATCTTTAATGGATTCAGTGTGTGCTCAATTATATTTTTCAGTGACAACTGTTCTAATAGTAATCTCTGTTGAGGATCATCCATGAGCAACTTCATTCGGAAACAAAGAATATACATAACAGCTTGAAATGCTGAATAGAAGACCCCATGCACTCCTGGATTCATAGCCTTCCAATCCTCATTATGATGAGGCAAGTATTGCAAGCACCAGTCTACCAACCTTTTTAATGACGCAGAAACTATAGATAAAGGCAGGTATTTAGCACGAGATAAATAACTAGCTAGATAAGCAGCTGCAGTCATCCTTGTATTTGGTGGGCGAGATTTGTTGACAAAAATGTCACAAAGAATAGATGCAAAGGCTGCACCACATGTTGTTGGAGCCAACGAGCAAAGATAGAAGACAAGGAACTGGGTAAACTTGGACTTGTGAGTATTCAAAATAGTTGATTGAAATGAATGCATGAGAGTATCATAGACCTGTGGCAAGCGTCCCTCATCAACACAAGCTTTCAGATGCTCTAAAGTCAATTCCATTAACACTTCCATTTTATCTGCAACCTCACCTAGACTCTGCATAGCAGTAGATTTTGGCAATTGAACCTTTGCCTCACTACCAGGTTTCCCAGGTTCTTCATTTTCTTCATCATCTTCCATTTCCATGTCAAATGTGTAGACCTTGCTTGAGTCTTCATGTAAAATATATTCCCACCTTATTTCAACATCAATCTCAATAAGCCTGTCCACCACTGCCATAAGTATTCTCCTACCAATTATTTCTCCAACAGCACTACTCTCCACCCTGAGCATGTTCTCAATATACAAAGCATTCCAATCTTTATGAATAACTCTGTGTGCCATTCTTCGAAGAATTATTGTTTGCAGTCTTAATGCAGCAGTGGGCACAAGTTCTGCCATTTGTTGTATTGCCAAATGCACACGATCTAGAATTTTATTTTTCCTTGCTAGGTGCTCTGACTTTTTCTGGAAGAGTTGATCTGCAGTTAGCCCACCTAAAATCAACCGTCTAGTTAGGGAATCCATAAATAGTGGCAATCCACATGAAGGCGGCAGGAAATTCCTGACAAGCATGTCTAAGCACCTATCTACAAACCCTCCATTTGATGTCGCCAATTTGATAATAAATTCTGTCAAACCATCTGCTACATCCAAACTATAATTCCAAAAGCTCATACCAAGAACACAGCTTAGAAGAGAACTATGGTGATACTCATTAATAGAGGAAACTGCCTGAGAAAGTGCCTTCAATGCCATCACCAATGCTGTTTCCTGAGCAGAATATCCAGCTTCGATATCATTAAGGTCTTGAAGGAGTTG
Source organism: Pinus tabuliformis (assembly GCA_031772625.1). NCBI lineage: Eukaryota > Viridiplantae > Streptophyta > Pinopsida > Pinales > Pinaceae > Pinus > Pinus tabuliformis. Next base: position 1,400,095,185 of record CM062818.1, on the reverse strand, counting down.
GTTATAACATGTTGCATCCCCCTTTTCCAATGTACAAATTTCATCTCAGATCGTCATCTGTTACTCTTGAAGTTCTCCTTGAACTCCATCTTGACTCTGAATTCCATCTTGCCTCTGACTGAGGTTTAGAATACCTATCATTTGAGGGAACCCGTCCTCTTATATCAGCACTATCACTCCCAACATCTGAACTGGCATATCCAGGTTGTGTAATCGGAGAATGAGGATGTACCATTGGAAACGGCTTACTTGAATGGGGATCTGAGTCAGACAAGCTAGATCCTGATAACCTACGTCTATGTACCTTTCATATGTGTGCTAGCTGGAGCTGCCATAGTATGGGAGGTTTGTAAGACATGCCGCCCTGTCTCTGACATTGGTTCTCTGAAACAAACAGTATTGATTTGAGTTCTCCTCAGTTCCAACTGGAGGAAATCGGCACTAACTTGATGTGCCAGTGCAATTAGATCATCTGGTGATACTGCAGTTCCTTGCAGTCTTTCATCTGCTATAAGCCCATCCTCACTTCCACGTGTTTGTCGCCGGTTATGCCCAACACTTTCTGAAGAATCTTTTACAGTATCTGTAGCCTTTTCCAATAATAGCTCACGCAGATATTTGAGAGCTTCATGGGCTACTGGTGTCAAATAAATGTGCAGTATGGTTTCAAAGTAGTCAAACACATGAATCTCTTCACTGTCATCCAACTGCAATGGAGCTGTAACACCATAAAGACAACCAAAATATATACCTGCATTTTGCAATACCTGCTCTCCACAAAATATATATAAATGATGCTTTGAAATTGTGTTTGTGCAGGTAGAAGTTTTGAAGTTTGCTGCTGTCTTAGGAAGAGCTGAAGATAAATTACACAAATTTAAACAACACATAAATGATTTCTTCTTCAAAACACTGTTTTGAAGAAGAATCAATCTCTGATATGAGACAGAGTCTAACAGAAGGTTTGAAGGAAGGTGGGATAAAGCTATTACAAGAAAGGCCTCCTAATGACGAAAAGGTAGTAGAGGAAACTCTTGATGAGAAAAAAATAAATGTTGATAATGATTTCATAGAATCTAACATTGGATTGAAGACCCACCATATTCCATAGATCGATATGAGGAAGTTTGATGGCAAGGATCCCATAACATGGATACTCCAGATGGAGAATTATTTTGATCTACATGATGTGCAATTGTTACAAAAGGTACGTACTGCATCTTTATATTTAGAACCGAATCAAATTTTATGGTATAAAGGGCTTTGTTCTTGTAAAACACTAGTCACTTGGTCAATTTTCACGGAGGAAATGATAGCACATTATGAGGATACAAAGAGCAACACCTTCTTTAGCCAAATTATAAATCTCAAACAAAAGGGTTCAATGGTAGAGAACATTGAGGACTTCCAAAAATTGAATATAAGGGTAAATGATATTCCAGAGAAGTAGAGGATTGATGTATTCATAGGGAATTTAAAGGATAACATTCAACATGAGGTTCGTCTTTGGTAACCTGATTCATTGGAGAAGGCATTCACACTGGAAAGAAAAATTGAAAGCAAAATTATGGCAACACGAAATCATACCACTCACAATTATAAATATGGAAGTGTTTCTTATCCTAGCCTTCCAAAATCTACAAGGTTGATACCAAAAAAATTGGAAGAAAAAAGAGAAAACGACCTTTGTTACGGTTGTGATAGAAAATACACTAAAGGTCATAAGTGTGTTGAGAAGAAATTATTTTACATTGATTGTGAAGAGGAGGAAGAAAAGGATCAAGAAACATCAAAAGAAGAGGATATACACTAGGAACCAACCCCAGAGAAAGAAGAAATGAATCTGACCATATCTTGTAATGCATTGGTAGGAATTACCACTCCTCAAACTCTCAATATAGAAGGACATATCAAGAAGAAAAAGGATAACCTCACTTTCACGCAGAATCAAATGAAACAACAGGGAGATCAACATCGCAACGAAAGAAGTTTTAATGTAGGCTAATGGGTATTTTTACGAATACAACCATACAAACAAATGTCCCTTAAGCAATCTAAGAAGGATAATAAATTATCACCAAACTACTATGGTCCTTACAAGGTGTTGCAAAATATTAGTACTATGGCATACAAATTGGAGCTTCCTGCATCTTCCCGAGTGCCCACAGTTTTCCATGTTTCATGCTTAAGGAAGGTTATAGTTGACAAGCTCCCAGTTCAAACAATATTGTCGGAACTTGATGAGTAAGGAAAAATCATATTGGAACCTGAATTAGTCAGGAAACAAGAACTCGACAACTATGAAATCGATCAATTTCAGAGTATCTCATCAAGTGAAAGAACTTAACTGCTGAAGATTCCACATGGGAGGACGAGAATTTTATCAAGAAGCATCTAGAACTACTCAAGCATTGAGGACAACACTTTTTGAAGGAGAGGGGCATGTTAGGTCCTTATACTACTAGTGTAACCCCTTATTGTTATTAGTGCAACCCCCTTATTATATTGTTGTGCCCATGTAGTCCCCATATTGTTATTATTGTGCCCCATAGAAGCCCACTATTGTTATTGTTGTGCCCTTACATTATTATTGTTATGTTGGCTCTAATTATATTATGACCCCTTAGACTCCTATATATAAAAATGAGGTCTTTCCATTTGTATCATCCAAGAATTGTTCATTTGTGTAATGTAAAGGAGGTTTCCCCCTCAAAGAGGATGATTTTTAAGTCGTTGATCTATCTTTTCTATCTTTTTGTGAGTTGGTTTCATAACACTATGTGCCAAGTTTTAATAGTTTTTTTTTGGCATTAGCAAGTAGGCTTTTATTTAGATTAATTCTTTGCATTTTTAAAATTCTCCTTTCACAGGATAAACTCCATTAGTGGCTTGGCTAAACCCTTATGGCAACTTAAGGATCACTTTCTTGCAAGTGCACTACAGGAGGGTATGTTTGATTGCCTCTTTTTCTTAATGGAAATTAGAGACATCACAAGTTAGTAGGGAGAGTAAGGGGTAACTGCACCCATTTGAACTAGTCAGAATCACCATCCTAAATAGGAAAATGCCTAATTGGGGTCTTGAATGGGTGATGTCCCTTATGTTGATTATGGTCATTTTTGACCATCAAATATTCTTGGTGCTAGAAGGAGGGCCAACGACAAATTTTATTTTTGGAGTTTTGAATTTTAAAGTTTTATTTATTTTCAATGGCTCTTTCTAAAATTCTCATTTGGAGTTGCAACTTTGGATGTGCATTCACCACCACTCCAATGAAAATTGTAAGACTTTTGTCAAAGGTAAAGTATAATGGTAAGATTAATGCTTGCACATATGAACATGTTTTTCACTTTCTTCAAAATTTTACAAATTCTACTTTCTCTGATATTGGTGAGGGTGTTTTATGCAGAATTGTTACTCCAATCCTCACAGGCAAAACCAAAATATGGTGTGAATCTATTCTAGTTGCCTCTATTCACAGTTGGAACAAATTTATTACAAAGTTCCTTCATGCATTCGAAGGATATGAATATGAACAAGTATGCATCAAACTTGAAAACTTGCACAAATTTAATTATGAATATATAATAGATTTTACAACTAGATTCAAGTTAATTTTCTTAAAATTTAAATCTTAAGAGAAACCTTCAAATATTGAATTAATGGAATGGATTAAATATGCTGTTTATTTTCCTTTTGTTACAAATAATTGTAAAGAACCAAGATATTGATATTCTCTAAATGTATTTATTGTTGTTGAAGAAGTTGTTGCTCACAATGACATGGCTTATCTTCAAGCATAAAACAAAGAAATTTCCAATGAACAATTTCAACAAGCTATTAACACATCCATTGAAATTAATGTAGATCTTGAAAGTGTTCCAAAGCATGTTGATATTGATAAATCACCTCCTCAAAACCAAATTAAAATGTTGTTCATAACAAAGAAGAAAATCAAGAAGCGACAACTCAAATTGAAAACTTAAATAATGTGCTTTTTGCGGTAAACATTTCTAAGTTTTCTCATGTTGTAAATAATGCTCAGCCACAAAGTTTGGAACAACCAAACATTAATTATTAGGAAAATATGGTCGTCTGAATACATGATGAAGAATCTGAAATTTGCATTAACTAAATAAGGAAGAATTCACAGGTAGATAAATTTTTAGATTCATATCTTCAAACAATCATTTCTCCCTCTAGCCCGATCTTTTTGCTGATAATAATTCATTTTCCAATCAATCAACAATTCATCTTTTCATAAATTCTATTTTAGAAAACAAAGGGGCTGTCGTAAATTTAATAAAGAATGTAATTCTAATTAGTTTCAATAAGGAAAAAGAGTCATTTAATGATTTCCTTTTCAACAATGCCGAGAATTCTCATTAAAATCCATTTAATTACTATTCTTGTTCTAATTTACTTTATGAAAAGGAAGAGAGTGCTAATGAAAATTGTCAATTCATTTATGATGACGATTTTGAGTTTGAGAATATTGATTTATCTCACCCATCATTAAATTCTCACGATCTCAATATTCAAATTCAATCTATTTGTTAAGATGTCAGATCTTCTCATATTGATATCATTATAAAAGATTCTCATCTCGAATCCCAAAAATTCCATAGTGACTGCAATTTTCAAGAAGATATATCTATTTCAATTCTTTATTCTGACATTGTTAAAGTTCCCATTCTTGCTCATAGTCCTAAATCTCTCTGACTTTCATGTGTAGATGTTGGTATTAGTCCCGATTGCATTATTTCAGATGATACTTGTGAGGAGGATTTTTTATAAATAAATCCCAATTGTCTTGTAACATTACTTGTAACACTAATTTAAATGATAATCTAATTTTATTACTCATTCTTAATTTATTATGGTTCATTTTATATTTGTATACTACTTTCATTTTTCAATGTTTGGATATCTTATGCTGGCATATGGAGCAGTCAAACGTTGAATACTCATCAAGTGCATTAGTGGAAGAACATGAAAATGGACTTCAAGGCATAAATTATGAGTATCAAGAACTTAAAGCATTTCATTTTCAATTGATCCTTATAACATATGAGCTCATTGTTTCTTCTGAAATAAAGTTTACACAAGGTTCAACACTTGAAAGAGTAGCATTACAATCTAGCCAACCGAGTCTAATCTATCTAAAAATCTTCTGAAAGGTTCATTAGTTTTCCATTATTATTTTCATGATCGATTCAAAATTCTTTTGGAAATTTCAGTTACTCAGAAGATTGTTGATATTCTGCCTGATATACATAACACCAACATTTTTCTACAAGCCCATACATTTAAAGTTACATCATCTAAATCTAGCATGCTATCATCTTCTTCTTTAAAATCCTCCCAATCTATATCAGATTCCTATCTTCATTTTTCCAATCCAATTGAGATATGGTTGGAGAATTCATTTAAAAATAGGTTCTTTGTAAATAAATTTCTTCTCTTAAAATTATTAGAAATAGATGTACATAATAGGTTGAAGTTTTCCTTTAATAATTTAGTCACAATTCTATTTCTAATACTAATTTTTGATGTGCAATTTCTTTGAGCAATTGAAAGTTTGATTTCACTCAGTTTTAGTCTGCCATGTTAGATTAGATTATAGTAGGAGTAATTTAGTCTAAACTACTTTTCATTTTGTTTTCTTTTAATATTATAGGTATGAAATAACATAGAAAAGATGCTTTTAATTTTCTAGGTGGAAAATGGTTTAAAGTGTGTCAACATAGTTAGCTCATGTTTGGGAAAGTATTCATACATTCATCAGAATTGAGATTTTAACATGTTAATTGTGTTGGTTGTGTGTTATATTTTTTCCATGACTACCCCACGTGAGGGGGGGCGGTAACCCCTCTTGTAAGTTGCGTCGGGCGTAGCGCCCCGAGATTTTTTTTTTGGAACCTATATCAGGTGGGCGGACCTACCTATGGTTTTGTGCATGGATTTCACACATGTTTTGGGCATGATGGTTTTCTGTCCATGGTATTTTATAGATCCGGTCAAGGGAACTACAATTATGTTCTAATCCAAGGTTCAAGGATTGGGGTTTATGGATGCTTCAACATGTATATATATGTATTGTAACATTGAAAGGAATATAATGAAAAATAAATTTGGTAGTCTCGATTTTGGGATCCAGGGGGAAATCCCTGTGTATATATGTTTTATGCTCTCACCATTGTTTATTTTCTGTTTTTTAGAATTCGTATGCAGGTAATTTTTGTACGGGGTTAAAACCTACATTTAGTATCAGAGTTGTTTCAACTTCAAGGGGACACCTTTGTTGTTGAGGGGTTTTTCTCGGGCCTGTGGTAGACCCTGTTCGGTGGGAGATCTACAGGATCAATTCTTGTGGTGAAATAAGATGACGGCCAATGGAAAGATAGAGATCGATAAATTTAATGGTTAGAGTTTTGAGTTGTGGAAACTCAAGATAGAGGATCTACTGGTGTTATACAACAAATTAACCTCCTCATCAACTCAGAGGGGAAAGACATGATAGCTGAAGCAAAGACCAAGATCACATGCCTTGTTTCCACACTAACGCTGGCTATGCACTAACAACCTACTTATCAACTGGACAGTGCTCCGTGGTGAGGCTTGTACTGCTCCTTCATTGTCACCAGATGGAGGTCCAATCAATGGACTATATTCAAGACCTGTTTTTCCTTGATTTCTAAAGCTTCGCCCACTTCGCATAGATACAAACATCAAGGTAATGGAATAACCCTCTTTTCACAAAAGAGCATCTTAATCAAAGTATTCAAAGATCTCAAATACTTACCTCACAGTCCCTTAAACAAGCGTCGCTCTTCTTCATTGTAGCTGACTGAGGTGTTAACCATGAACTCTGTCATGAATCCTCCTATGATGTGATTGAGCCAATGGTCAACAGTGCATGCGATCTTATGTTCAGAAGCTTCCAACATTCGCACTAACTCTTGGGTCCACACTATTGGACCATCAAGCTTCCACCTAACTTGGCTGTCTGCCAATTTAGCGATCCACTTGTATAGTTCGATCGGGAAGGTGAAGAAGAAAATCACCTGTATTTCTGTGTATAAATATCTATCCAACCACTATTCTTTTGTCAGGCGCAGATTTATGTTCTCTTGCGCTGCGAATTCATGGATCTTTCTATCCAACCAATCCTGAATTTCCTTTTTGGTCAGATTCCAGTGATGCGACATCACACATCTCTTTATGTAGATCCCAGTCTCGGCAATGGAACCATTTGTTGGCTTAAGGAGTCTTGACCCAGGTTCAGAGTTAGTTGTGCCAAAAAAATCCCTACACTACTGGCCCTTTCAACATCAATCAACGGAGCACAGACTGAAGTCTCACTCGAAGCAGTATGGGGGGATGTTGGAACCAAGTTTCTGCACCTAGAGATCAGTGTGATGTCTTTTTGCAACCTAGATCTGCCTTCGTGCAGATCGCTAATCCTTAATGGCTTATTGCTATAAATTTTCTCAATTGGCCTTTAGACCTCTGTGAAGATCTACGACTGGCTTTTGCGGACCCTGAACATGCGAATTAACCACTTATGCACACCCTAGATTACTCTTAGACCCGTATTCCCCCAGATATACTTAAGTGTTTTGATAACTTGAACAGAAAGTGTTATAATCTTCGTGTAACCACTTAATATTAATTGTGTTTAGATAACCATACAGATTAAGTAAATACATAATTATTTCATAAAACCATTATTCATCACAGCATAAAGTGCATTCATACATAATAGAAATAAAGACATGAAACACATGATTTTCTACAATGTTCTTCTTTATTGATATTCATAATAAGCTTACAGACTCAAGAATTCCCTGCGCACTTAGTTGTGGACTCCTACTCTAGGCCTCTGCACACTTAGTTGCAGAGCCTCTTCCTCTCTAAGACTTCTATCTCTGCGCTTCTTTCTATTGCCCCATTACATTCATCATATCGTATTCATGCCTTAGACGTTCTAAGACTCTCCTATTTAGACCAATTGAAGGATCTGGGCAAAGTTATCCATCATGATGTTCCTTTGTTTCTCGAGGGCCTCCTCGAGCAATATTTTGATAGGATCTCCTGCTCCCTCGTCTTTATTTTCTTCCCCCATGGGAGGACGTCAAGATTTATGAGGCTGGTCTTGCAAAGTTTCGACCACCTCCACCTTCGCCTCCACAACATACACCCTCACCCACTCCTAGTCTACACATAGCAGCATTCATAGGTAGAAATCTAGAGAGGAGCCCATCACTTACAATGCGATATTTACCTTAGGCTATTAAGTGAAAAGGGATTTTGGAAAAGATTTTTATGAAGTGACCGAGCTTCTGGGATGTATATGGGACTAGCGCTCAGCAAAGAATAGAGAATCGAAAATGAAGGCACAGATTATTCCGTGAGGCAAGGTAGGCAGAAAGCGCAGTAATTTCGGCTTAAGGTAACGCAGAATGGAAATATTGCTGAAGAGAGTGAAAAGGGCATGGTCACATGAATCCTTTTCAACAGAAGCATAAAACTGCACATGAAATTTTCCCACAGGCAGAGCAATATAAATTGAATTCTACCTAATCTCACTTAGAAAATTTCACTGAAATGAAGCATGAAATGAAATATGAAACATAACAAGATACATATGGAACATAAGAACACATTTGCTACACTCACGACCACAAGAATCTCATGAAACAGAGCCGCTGCCTTTCATTAATCCTCTGTCAAAAATACATAGTGCAGAAACAAAGTTTCTTTCCCACAGTCTCCCAGAAGTTACAAGCCAGCCAACCCTTTGCAAATAACTTGCATACAATATATAGAAAGTGTAGAGAAGAGATGGAATGCCTAGGGGTTGGGAAGTTACTCAAATCATTTCGAAAAGGAGATGGAGAGCCAACCATCAGCTACAGGTGCAGCGCTCTCAAGCATGACATTTGGCTGTGGTGACCCTTTGCATTCTTTGCCACTTGGATAGATGCCCATCTGGAGAGAAAACTCTTTAAATGCCGCCTATGGTGACAAAAAACTGAAGCGTAGATGACCGGGACCACTTGGAGAAGTTGCGACCCGAAATTTCGCGAAACAGGAGCAAATTGGCCGTTTTTTCCCCTGTGCGCGACGCCAAATTCTCTATGCGTCGCGACACTTTGGAGCCTGTTTTGGGGCACTTGTAGGTGTACAAAATGTGCCCAAGTGGGCTTGTTGGAAAGCATGTCCTGTCTACTTTCCAACCCAACTAGAATTTCTGAATTTGAAGCTTATTTTCCCCTCCAAAACTTCATTCTCCCAAGACTACTTTCTGTGTGTCAAAAAAGTGGCAGAGAGGCCATTTTTGGGTGTTTTTTGACCTTTAGAAGACCCAGACCTTACCCAAATCTCTTGCCCGGACACTAGTAGTCGTAATTTTTGATGCTGAATCCAAATATGCAAGTGATTTCTTCATTGGAGCCCTAGAATTTTAGCGTCGCGCCACTGGGAGAAAATCCCTGTTTTTTGCCCAAAAAATTTCAAAATTTCAAAATGTGCTCCAAATTTGGTCTGGAGCTTCTTCATTAAGTGTTATGGTGGGCCAAGGATTGCCTCAGCCAATATCTGGAGTCTATCATGCTCTTTTTCCTCTTTTTCCCTCCTTGTTGCTTTCCTCAATTTAGCCTTCCAGCTCTTTATTCGGGCCTTGGCGCTTATGTTTCGTCCCTGGTAGTGAAATGCCATATGCCTCAGCAGTGCAAGGTCTTTGTCTACTTTGTCTAGCAGCCTCTCCAAGTGCATATTGGCTCTCTCAAGGTTGGCCTCCCGATCTTCATTTACCTCTTGCTCCAAGGAAGTGAGCTCAATCCTTGCCCTTTGAGCAGCTTGGCGATGCTCACGAATGTCTCGCAGCTCCATGATCGCCTGCTGGTCCTCTAGCTGCTTGTTCCTCTGTTCTAGGTACTTCATGTTCCACTTGGCCCTCTCCCCTGAAGATGTGTCACTATGTGTCTCCCCCTCATAATCTGATGAAACTCCTGATGCCATTATTACTGTGTGTACCTTGAGTTTTCTTTTGCTGCCCTCTGAATCCAATGAAACTGGTGTTTGTCCTGAGAATTTGTCACCAAGGGGAAAATAAAACAGGGAGTGTTAGGAGGGGAATGATGAAAGGGGAATAGGGATTTAAGAGGAGAAAGTTATTAGGGATTTAGGAATATTTTGGGAAGTAGGGAGGGATGTTAGGAAGTAGGGGAAAGTGTAATCTTAGAGATTGAGTGAGGAGAAGGGGTCCAAAAAGGAAAAACACAGGTCCAACCTAGAAAATTGCCAGGTTGTAGCAAGAAACTAGGGTTTGTGCGAAAATGAGGAATTTGGGGGATCTCAGTGATGGGAAGTGTTTGATAAGGTACTTTAAGGATAGGGGAAGGTGTATGAACATCCGGATACAAGTTTTGCCGATGATTTGGCCGTCCAAGAGAAATTGCCTTCAAAACCCTAGGAGAGGGAAATGACCTTACCTAGGCGCAACTGAAGCATGAACAAGGTGTAAAATGACCCAGTGGGACTTGACATGATAATGACAACTCTCTGAATGATGGTACACTCAGCTGAACTGTGACATGGACCGACATTTGGACAACTTTGACAAGGGTAAAATCAAACCCTAGACCCAATGCCTAGTGACCAAATTTTGCTTGAAGACTCACTGAAATGACAAAATTTGACCTTGACACATTAAAATCACTTTGTAAGAGCATGTTTGATCACTGGAGGAAGGCTGTAAAGACTGACACTAACAGCGGGATCAACGGCTAGAGTAAGTTGTGGTAGATGGGGTCATTTATGAGTTTGTACAAGTCAGGTATATCCAACATTGCCAAGAAAGGCAGAGAGTGTGGTGCCCCCGACTCAAACCAAGGTGATGACATCTGACTTGAGGAGCCTTGCGCTCCTCCCATCGTTTGAGTCCCAATATTATACATGGGCTGTGTGGTATAGTAGTTTCCTTGAGGTATGGCGTTGTAGTGTGGATTTCCATGGGGATTTTGATACTGGGGTATAGAATTGCCCCCAGGATAAGCAGTGCCCCCTTGACTCATTTGAATTTGTGAGTAGGGTGCCCCCATGGATTGGTTGGGACCTCCTTGAGGATTCCCGCCCGTCACAGAACTAACCATTTGTCCTTGATTGACATAAGTAATGCTCATGTCAATTAGCGACTGACCATGCAGTTTACTCACACTGCCTATCCCAAGATCCTAGCCTGAACTAATGTTTGTTTGCACAATAAAGAGTTACCGATTGATTTTAGGTAAATTTTATGTGTAATTTTTTATTGTCTTCAGTGGGGGAGTTGACGTATGAAATGTGATGAGACTCTGACTCAATAAATCATGCATAAGACAATGCTTTAAAAAAATTTCAATTTGATGAAAACAAGCTGTATTCTACAGGTGAGAGTCTTTCACATATTCATATTCTTTCCATGCATCTTAGTCATTTAACACATGCATAACCAATGAAAATCTTTCCAATGTTTTCTTAACAACTACTTGAAACAAAAAATAGAGCAGCTTTTAACCAGCTAAACAGAAGAATGAATAAAAAATGTGGATCTTTCTTTCAGAAAAAATGCTTTTAAGAAAGAAAAACAAAACTTTTTTCCTAAAAAAAAACTTTTAGGACACCTATTTTGCTAACAAAATGCAGTAACAGATCCTCTTTCAGTCCATGAGTAGGCTTCCTATCCCTTTTGGTTTGTAGACACAACTAGAAATCAAGGTTTTGGGAGACTAACGCTCTATAGCAGTGGCCACAGAGAGTTAATAGGTCCACTAACGCTCCCTGTGAGTAGACACAGTGCTTTATAAAGCACTGTGTAGTCTGCTAACCTGCGTTAGTGTGGGAAAACAGTAAAAAATAGGGCTTCTTAGATCAGATTCAGTGATGAATACATGTAGGCAAGATGCAGCAAGGTTTTTGGTGGGTCAGAAAGGGAATGCAAAAGTATAGGGAGCTCTTAGAAGGAGGAGAGAACTAAGATCTGTCCAGGTAAACCAGGAACTAGATGTATAGTCCCCAGTGGAGTCGCCAATTCTGCTATAGGATAAAATGCATGGTGTATGGAGAATGAAGATACCCTCAAAGGTCTTCCCAGGACCTTCGGTAGACTTTTATCTGCAACCGTCACAAAGTTACATGCATGTTCATAAACAATAACTAACTATCAAAGTAGGAGAAGTAGATTACCTCAAGCCTCCGTGTAGATTTGCTGGAGAGCACAATGCAGCTAGGTGGAAGTCCCCTGAGTCGGCTCCAGATCAAGTCCTGCACATAGAAGAGACAAGCATAATCACAACATACAACTCTGATAACTAATACATGAATACATAAAAGAACATCTAGTTACACATAACTAAGCTACTCATGCTAAAAGGTATTGGACAAACAACTAAATGAATGACAGTACCAACACCACGGAGTAGACAGTGCAACTGTAGTTCTATATTAATGTTGGAAGAGTGATTACAACCATCCGTTGTATCAGCCTTCCCTTACCCCTCCAACTTCTCTCTCTCTCTCCCTTCTTACCAACTTCTTAAGATTTGAGACAATGCTCAACAATCAAGTATGCTATCCTTTCAAATGCTCTGACCTCCATCACCATAGCCCTAACTTTGCTTATGTAGCAATTGAGTTAGGGTTGCCAAGTTCCTCCTTGAGTTCTCTAGGGAAAAATCAATGAATTTTTCATGCTTTTAAGCTCTTTCCCATTTGCCTCCTTCATTAGGATTAGAAATCCTCCAAATAGGTCGAATCTGGATGTTTCCTTGCTTTTCTTGAGTGATTTTAGGAACAAATATCTAGATATTTATGAGTCAATTCGTTCCTTTGACCCTTAGAACTTCACTAGGATCCACTAACGATGTTCCTAAACTAGCAAATTGAGTTAGTTGGGTCACTAACTCACCCTTAGGCTTGCAGAGAAGCTTTATAAAGCAGGTTGTCAGTGCATAGCTAGTGTTAGTGTGGAAACAAGGCATGTGATCTTGGTCTTTGCTTCAACTATCATGTATTTCCCCTCTGAGTTGACGAAGAGGTCAATTTGTTGTATAACAAGGCATATTCCAGTAAGACAGTTTGGATCGATGTTTTACGTAGAAAATGGGCTCAAGGACTGCATTAGATCTTCTCCACTGGAAATTTCTTTGAAAAATATTTCCAATGGTATGTGGAAGTCCATAAATGGATATCAAGACCAAAATTTATTGAGAGACGAAGTAAGGGTCTTGAATTCCTTAGGAGTAGGCTGAATTTCGGAATTTCGGAACATGGAAGTAGGCCGAACATCGGATCCTTGATTGTAAAAAATTTGTATCTTTGGGGGGTTGGAATATTGAAGGTCGGAGATTTCGTAACCTCAATATAATTTATTTGTGAGAAACTTTTGATCCTATATTAGGGAGCCGATCCTGAAAAATTTGGGACCTCAGAAGGTAGGAATATCAGAGCCTAGAAATTTCGGTATTTCAAAGATTGGAATTTCGTAACTCCTTATTAATTGAATTATTTTGAAAGCACCGAGGGTTTCATGGAGCAGGATTTACAAAGGAATTTTCTTGTGAAACCAAGGACAAAGGGACCTTTCCTCTCTCCTCTGACAGGATACATGGAAGATGTTGATTGACCTTCAGGAGATTATGGTGGTAGATGATGTCAACATGACATGGTTGTATGAAGGACACGTTGCAGTTAGATTCAAAATTATTTGGTGGCTTAAGGGGGAAAGTCTTGGTGACACATGTCACAACTATGGAGACTCCACGTGTGGTTGCTGATAAGAGAATGACTTTATCTCAGAGGTCGGGATTTCATAACTCCTCTATAATTTAATTTTGAGAGAGTTCTGATACCAGGGGCTTCGAATGATTGTTGGTGATTGGTCATGGAGCCCAAAGAACAAAGGTTGTAGAGTGATAAACAAAGGAGATAGGCCCCCATAAATATATTGAAGGGATTAGAACCTAATTTCTATGCCATCGGTCACGACACCCGGCCTTATGGTGAAAAATAATATGGGGCGAAGAAAAAGGGGCTAAAGTCTCGGGAATTCGGGATCTCACAATTTTGTAACAATGTACCTTAATAAAGTTACGATATGGGGAGCCCCCAAATTGCAGAAAATAGGTTTATGAAGCTTCCGATCACAACATCTGTTCCTATGGTGAAAAAAAACAAGTGGCAAAGCAACAAGGGCTAAAGTCCAATCAGAATCTTGCAATTTCGTCACTTCAACTTAATAAAAGTTACGATATGTGGAGCTTCGATATTGCAGTACATAGGAGTATGAAAGATGTATGAGTCAACAACTAAGAAGTAACTACACATAGAAGATTTGGTAGTTGGATTAATATAGACAGAGAAAAATATCGTTGGGTAAAGGCAACAAGGACCATGATTACGCAGGATGATTTAAATGGGGTCTGTATCGAGTTTAAGTAAGCTACCTATGATCTCCCATGCACGCCTCATTGAATTGAATGAAGATCAAACCCTCAGGGTGATCCATAATTATTCAAGAACACAATAACATATATAAACATAAACATAGAGATGCAGCATAAATAAAACTTCATTTCATTAATATCAAAGAACTGAAATATGCTTACATACATAATGGAAATAAACTAGCTCGGGCGATGGTATCTTATCTCTGAGAAGAGATGTGGTAGCTACATGCCTTTGAATTGTGTTACAATGAGGCTCAAAGGCTTATTTATTATTGAGAAACAATGGAAAACCATAAACATCCAAAAACCTAACCCTAGGAGATGAAGCACCAAAACTGTGGGCCTCGTTGGGGTAAATCGATACATCAACTTCCCAGGGTTGTAACTTTGGCATACAATCTCTATTTGATGCGCATGATACCTCATTAGAAATATCTATCAGAGGAATATAAGTTTTGACTATTGAGTTGTTGACTCAAGTTTTGTTGTGTTCCAAACAATGTCATTTAGGGCCTCAAAATGGCTCCAGAAATCCTGGACCCGAAAAGCTACCAAAAATAGTAAATTGTGCTACAATTAAGGAAACTAAAAATTTGAAAGAAACAATGGTGGGGATACAAGTGGAATAGGTGGGTTGTCACCAACATACACTTGGATTAGTTCTTGTTTCTGGGAAAATTAGTGTCTTTTCGAACGACTAACCCTCTAGGGCTGGTAGCTAACCTAGAAACAATAGTCAAAGCAATTCAATATCATTCCTATGAGTGACAGATAAGCATGGAAAATTTTAGAGGCGAATGTTCGCCCTTGGGCTACATTAAGGGGTTTTATATTTTTATTGGGCGAATATTTTGTATCATAGTACATTGTTACAAATCGCCTCAAATTTATTTTATAAAAAAATTAGGTATGGAGGTTAGCCCACCTTATTTTAAGGGAGAGGGTAAAAAAAGTAAATTTAGCCCTTGAAATTAGGAGTTACAATCTTCCATTCGCCCTCATTTTCAAGAAAATGTATTTATGATAGTTATAAAAGAAAATATAAATACAGTGGAGGTATGGTAAATAAATAAAGGTTATTTTTATACTTACTCCAAAGGTATGGTAAATAAATAAAAATACAAATAAACTAGAGGTATGGTAAATAAATAAAACCTCTTTTTATATTTAGTCCATAACCCTCTTTCTATTTAAGAAGGCTAAAAAACGAGGTTTCATTTAAGTGAATCCTATGGGCCAAATACCATATTTATAAAATAGGTATGGTAAATTAATAAAAATATAAATAAATGAGAGGTATGGTAAAGAAATAAAACATTTTTTATATTTACTCCATATGTCACCTTATATTTATGAACACGCAAGCATGTAAATAAATAAAAATATAAATAAAGTGGAGGTATGGTAAATAAATAAAACCTCTTTTTATACTTCAAAGGTATGGTAAATAAATAAAAATATAAATAAACGAGAGGTATGGTAAATAAATAAAACATTTTTTATATTTACTCCATAAGCCACCTTATATTTATGAACACTAAAAAAATGTGTTATATTTAGGTGAAGCCTATGGGCCAAATACCATGGGCCAAATTATTATTAATACCATGCAAAAAAACATTATTAACCCTAATATTAGTATTAATAAAAATAAAGATGGCACATGGTATTGACCCATGGTATTCACATGGAATGCAACCTATTTAAATGGGGGAATTAAACTAGCATATATCCATCTTTACTCTGGATCAAATATCATGATATGCAAACTAACATAGAGTGAAAAAAATATTCGATCCCTCTTGGGGCTTGGTAGATCAAGAGTAAAAATGGATCTTGTAATTTAATGTCACTTAAACATTTTAACTTGGTTTATATAAAAATCAATTATTAGTTTTATTAATTTTTATAAATTACTAATAGTAGTTTTTAAGCTCCAGGTTTATGATAACCCATGGTAATACCATGGCATTCATGTGAGCATAGACTATTTACAGGGGAAATTCTATCAGCTTAGATCCATCTTAATTCCGGGTCTACCAAGTGCTGGGAGGGATAAATAGATTTCATCCCTCTAAGAGTGGTAGATGTGGAGTTAAGATGCAAATAGGTTGGTTTTTATGATAATGAAGATATTAAATAGACTTAGGAAATTATATTGTAAAAAAATCTTAAGGTGAATGGTTAAAGCTACATTTAGTCACTTCACAAAATTTAGTAAAAAATACCGATATCTCCATTAATATTGGTTTTTTTGATTTAACAAAAAAAAATTCAAAACAATGAAATCTTAACTCTTTCCGCATCACCCTCGCAAAAGAGAGATAGTCGCTACCCAGATTTCCCACCATTTTTCAAACATTCTCAATATGATATCTTCATGAAAAAGTTAAGGTACTAATCTTGGATTAGTTGTTTGAAAAATATGCTGGTTTGTACAACCTTTCATCTTCTCTGCTATTCTTAGTTTGTCGTAATGATCTGTAGGGGTTGGGTCACTGCACCATATTGTCCTAAAAGGCAGAGATTTTGCACCAAAAAGGAAATTAATCCACATGTTACAACACTATTAAAAATGGTATGAAGGTAGTGAATTATGCTAATAAGAAATTTAGATTGGGAGAGACGTAATTAAATTTTATTATTTAATTGAAGATTTCAAATTAAAATAATAATAAATCTACATTTATATATTTATATATTGATTGGAAGGCTTCTGACAATGGTCACTTCTTTCCATTAGATCCCCTTCAGGCCTTTGGGATACCTACTACTTCATTATATTATATAGTTGGGGCTTGCTACTTGTTGGCGTGTTGGGGTAAACAAACTTGATGTGTTTTTTTTTTTTTATCTCGCAGTTGGATTCTATGGAATAAGAAAGAAATTTTATAGCTTGGCAAAAGTGGTAGCTTGACAAAAGTGGTAGAGAAAACATTAATCTCTCCTACCATGACAAACATGGCCACTAAAACTTGCAACATTGTTTGTAGGAAGTGAAAATTATGTTTCTTTTTTCCAAACATGTATGTTAGTATATTACAGTTTAATGAATATGTTTTATTATTATCATATATGGTTTCATACTTTAACAAAACATTCGCCAAGACTTCACAATGTTTTATTATTTAGTGAAAGATTTTCCAAGATCTTACAAGATTTTATAATTCAGTGAAAGATTCGCCATGACTTTACAAGATAATATAATCTGGTGAGAGATTCGCCAAAAAAAAAAAATATACATATTATATTAGTGATAAAATTGCTTCCCATTTTTCCTATGTATCATAGGGATTCGCCCATTTATTATACATATAAATTTATGGTGGTTCTTAAAATTTTCCCTATAGATAAGAAAGAGATTATGAAAGACCAACTTATAACTTTCGCTTGAATCCTCGCTTGATCTCCCTCTCCTTTGGCTGATCCCATAACTCCTCCCCGTACTTAACACGCTTGGAGAGTACCTGCACAGCTACAGAAACAAAGACCTGTCAAAGCATAATGATCCATCACAGCATAAACATCATAGAATCAGAAATATGATAAACAAATGAATGCATTTACAGTTAACACAATCAATTGGGAAAAATATTGAAGAACTTTATTGATAACAAGGAGAATTACAACCCATAAGAAGTTTGATCCAGTGCCATCCTCCCAGCTTCAAGCCTTCTTCACCTCATGAATCAGCAAGAACACACCAACAATGACATAATGCTCTCACCTCAATACTGAAACTAGCAGCACTTCCTTACAACTCAAAATAATTCAACCTTCTGATCTCTTGGATGAGAGATCCTTTTATAGATGATTGCAGGAGGTTGAGTCATCAATGGGGGTGATGAATGCCATTCTATTTTTAGGAATTAGTTCCATGAAATATGGGAATAGGAGGTGGTTTCCTAGTTCCCTTAGTCATCCTTGGGCAAATTCAGGAAGGCAAGTGGCATAGGAGAAGTTTCTAGAAGTTTCCATAAGCAACCAAATCTCAAACACTCCCGGAATTTTGTCTTACCTCACCATCGCACCTACTAGAGGGCCAAACCGTGATGCATCTCACCTTGACAGTGTAGCACCTGAGATGCATCTCACCCTAACACAGGGCTTTCAACAATGATTCATTTTAGGCACTTTCTGGATGATTTTTGAGATGGAACTTTTGGGGAATGAGGCATTCAGATGACTTAGTTCCTTTAGGGCATAAAACAACTATTTTAGGGGTTGATGAACCCTAATACATCGACATGTAAGTTTGGGGTTGATGTGCCCAAATATGTCTATAACAGTTGCCCCCTAAAGCATGAGGTCGTAAATGTTCATGTCGGGTGAAATGCTTTATCATGAGGATCAGAAGTTTCGAACTGGAAGGTGACCTGCATCAATTACAATACAATACATCATGATAATATGATTTTTCATGAATTAGCTGAGGGAGGCATCCCTACTTTATAAGATTTCATTACATGTACATTGATCAGATAGTCGTCTGCAGATTTAGACTTGTAATCCATGATTGGATGACCATCTGTGTAAAGCCTTCATACATTTGATGCTTTTGTACTCCTGAATATATCGCAGCTCGGATGGATGAAACTAGATCCGGGGTCTTAAAACTCGTTCAATCTTCACTCAATGTACAAGTCAAACCATTCGAAAAGATGTTCTGAGGTCGAACATGGAGAGACATCACCTGATTACCAGTCAATTATGTAAGCTGTTAACAGACGTGAGAGGGATCACCGATAATGAATATGATTCTCAAGGTATGACAGTACATTTCAAGTGGTGTGAATAGATGATTCGATGTCGAACACCACGCAAAATCTTTCGGTCGAAGGCCATTGATGTCAACCTATCGTTGGAAGAGAGAAACTTGCCATTGATGTATGCAAGCTTCAAAGCACTGAAAGGGTGTTTCTAAGTCAACTTCTTGGATAATGAGCTGATGTCGACAAGAAGCGACTCGTCATAGGAGGGCCTTGATGTATCCCACATCTACGACACGAAACGAAGTAAATGATTTTGGAGATGAAAATGAACTGACGACACAAGGTTCAGGAATGGCGGTCATGAAAATGAAGGTTTGTGGTATTGCAACGGATGAGACTTTAACCGGATGACTTCTTATCTGGATGACTTCTCAACTGGATGAATTCTCTTGAACATATTGGCGACACTGAGATGAATTGGTAGCGTTAACCCAAAAAGATGGATGGTATGATAGACCAATGGTATGATGACCAGCAAACAGAATAACCCAACCCAACTCAATCACGGAGATGAAGTGAAAGTGTCATGTTCAAGAGCGACTCGCTACCATAAGTTTTCAAGATTTTTCCCCTTTTTCCCCAGTCATTGCTGACCAGTACCTCTTTATTTTTTATCAAGCTTGAGGAGGATAACATATGCTTGTTCTATAATTCACCCTTCGGGCAAACCCATCGCTATTTGATGTTTTAACGAGTCTAGCGACGGTGAAACTCGGTCTTGTCTAGATGGACAAGTTTGTCGCTATTATTTTAATGAGTTTAACAACAAAGATAACTCGGTCCTTTTCATGTTTAGAGAGTTTGAAAAGAGACAAAAAGAAAACTCCAAAAGTTCTTTTTCGTAAAATAATCCCTCAGGTTCGAAAAAGGATAAAATAATACAAGAGGGATGTCGTTTCCAATACTTTAATGAGCTGGAAGAGACAAGTGCTTGACTATCTTTTCTTGTTTAAAGAGTCTAAAAAGAGTTTAAAGAGGACTCTATAGTTTTCTTTTCATTTTTAAATCAAAGCTCGAAAAGAAAACGAAAAGTTTGCTTGGTGGTCAAAGATGCTCAATTCACCGTTAGCACATCAGATTTTGTTCTCAGTTGTTCACCCTACTCAAAACTCCATCAAAATGATTAAAAATACATATTTATGGATGAAAAAATGAATAAAATCAACATTTACTTGATGTACATGAAAAAGTAAACATAAAAACAAGTTTTATCATTTCATTTTCACCATTTCATTTCAAACATTGGATTTTGGAGCTCTGAAGCGGTTTTTCCCCCAAATTTTCACCAGTCGATTGTGAGAGATTCTATGGATCATTTTGTTCACCGTCAGGACCAGGTAGGAGCTAACCTTATGCTCTTCAATTCTATTGCATTCTTTTTCAGTTCTAGGCAGCTTTTCTCAGTTTTTTGAGCCTCTAGGGTTTAAAATCTCGTTTTTCAACCATCGCACCCTTCTCTTATCGAAAAGTGTGATGCATAATGGACTGCTAAGAGGTTACCTACTATGCATAGCACTTTCCTCAAGGGCTAAGTGTGATGGGTGTAGAACACCAAGTTTAAACAGCTGTTTTTCACCAAATTTTGAACTGATTTTTACCCAAATTGGATCCTACTTTTCCTATTAATTGTATTTCAGGTATTCATTGGATCAAAATGGTTGTTACATGGCAAGAATGAGAGCACGAAGAGCAGGACATGATTTCCTTAAATGACCAGGGCATAGTAAATGCATTAAGGAACTGTGGTTTGCTAAAGTTTTTCTGCTTGTCCAGCATGAGACAACAGATGGATTTGTTGCAGTATCTTGTTCATTCTTGGGATCCTGTTGACCAATTGTTCCAGATTAGGGGTAAATCTATTCCTATCACCATCGAGGATATTTATTTTTTGACGGGTTTATCGAGGCGGGGTGCCCCACTTTCATTATCAAGACTCGCCCGAGGAGGCAAATCGGTGAGAGATTATATTCGTCAGTTCTGTTAGGAAGGATCCCAACCCAGCAGAGATGGTAAGATTCATATCCGAGATGTTATTGATCGACCTTTGAGGACTATTCTCTTTACCCTTGCTAGATTGGCTGGCAGTGCAACTTTACATTTAGCAAACAGATCCTATATGCAGTATGCCTTGGAATGCCTGGAACCGAAGGTATTCAACTGGTGTGAGGCGGTACTTCCACTTATGAAAGATCAAATGTCCAAAGTGAAGGCTGGAAGGACCAAAAAATTTGGTTATGGTTCCATTTTGATTTCCTTTGCTTTGGAAAGAATCCCGCTCATGCAACCACAGAACATTTCTCTAGGAGTGCCTGGACCGAGAGAACCACAGACGCAGCGATGGGTAGACCTTATGGCTAAGCATGCTGGCCTGTCATAGATCTCATTTTCATCTGCCTTCTTCGAGTGGTTCAACTGTCAGGAGATGGCTTTTGCGGAATATTCATATGTAGGGATGGATTTCCGAGGCGATCCAGATTTAGCATTACCATTCGGGGAGCAGTGGAGCACTATTGGTAAATTGATTTGACCACACTTTTTGATTTTGAGTTTTCCACTTTTTTTATTTTTATTTTTTGATTGTTAACAAGACTAAACAAACTCATATGTGTATGCAGATATTGGTCCAGTTTGACCTATGGCACGCCCATGGGAAGCAGATGTTCTAGCAGAGGGAGCTGTCGGGCGAGAGGTCCTTATAGATTTGGACATAGCCGAGACCTTGGCTCAGTTGCAGGATCATGTGGAGAGCTTAACTCTTGGCATTCCAGATGTCTGGATTGATGAGTTACCCATGAGGCTACAACGCCATACCACTGGTGTATCAAGTCGTTGGACGAGGCTCCTGCGTATGATAGCATAGGCAGTGACCTGTTATCATCAACAACACTAGTCTAGGATGTTTTTCTGCATTCATTTTGAGTTTCTGGGTCAGATGACCAATTTTGTCTTGGACACAAAATATTTGTGAAAACTTTTAAACAACTATCTATTTGACTTTCGGAGTTTTATTGTGGTTAAGTGATGAAATCCTATGCAAATGATGATGTGAAATGCTTTCTTTACATATGCTGCAAATGTCTATTTAACACATAGTTTGCTAAAGAGTCAGTCAATGTGTTTAAATTTCTGGAAATATGTTGATATTGAATGAAATCAAAATGTCTTTCCAAAATTCTAACTCTTAGGAACATGCGATGAATAGCTGGGTTTCAGACGGAATAAATGCCAGTAAGCTGTAGAATGACAAGTTGTGAATCTAGCCTAACAATGATTCGGTGTATGCCATGTGAAATGGCATCAGAGAGGAGTTCAATCAACGCGCTATACTCAGTGATGTTGTTTGTCGATCGACCAATACATATCCCTCTAAAACTCACTAACTCACCACTTGGAGCGAAGATGGCCCAGGTTGCAGAAGATAAGTTCTGCGTACTATGACTAGCTCTGTCGGCATACCCAACAAATGGTTCTGAAAAGTTTGACATTTGCAACAAATGTGAAGTGGATTACCTAACCAAATTGAAACTCTAAAAGAAAAACTAACACAAAAACATGCAATGAAAGCATATGTACAGTGAGTTTTACTACACTTAATCAAGCATAGTAACGTTTGAGATACAACCCATTTTGGGGCTGCGACAGTGGAATCCCATCATAATCGACTAACTCGTAGGCTCCTTTTGTCAACACACGTTTAACGATATAAGGGCCCATCCATAATGGTTCAAATTTCCCTACTCCTAATTTGTTAGAATCCTGATCGTAAAGCAAGACCAGGTCACCTTTTGAGAAGACACGAGGCTTAACATTTTTTTCATATTTTGCCTTGATGCGTTTCTTATGTGCTTCGTTAGCCAATGTGGCATCATGACGGGTTTCATCCAGATGGATTAATTCCAAGAAATGAGCTTCTTCCTTAGAAGTTTCAGGTAGTAGGTCGATTGCGAGCTTGAGGGATGAGATTTCACATTGAATTGGTAAGATTTCTTCCAAACCATACACCAACTGAAAAGGCGTAAATCCGGTCGCATTTCTCACCGAGGTCCGGTATGCCCACAAAGCTGAGTACAGGATTAAATGCCAATTCCGCTTATGGACTCCAATCATTCTTTGCAGCATGCGCTTAAGGACTTTGTTGATTGCCTCAACTTGTCTATTAGCCTGCGGATAATATGGAGTAGAACTATCATGAGATAGTCCTGTTACACTAAAAAATGTCACCATGACTATTTACAGTTAGTATGGCTCTATCAACAGTCATGCTATCCTCTTAGGCAAGTCTTATGCCTCTGCTCTCCATGTCAAACTCCAAAAAGAGAGAAAGTCTTTATAAATGTATTTATCTCTGGGGACGCAGGTTCTCTCAACCTTACCTGCGGGGACACACTCAATGTTCACAAAAACTGCGTCTTTGGACGCTCTGTATGTAAAGGGGCAGGTGCGTCCCCCTGTAAAGGTTAAAATGCGCAAGTTTCATCTTTAAAAAGTTACTTGTGGTCATTTCTAGAGCATTCTAGAAGGTTGTTCGACGTGTATTGAGCGCCTCCAGATGGTTCATGCACTCCTACCAAAGAGGAACTTATCCCATCAATAAGGGAGCTATCCCATCCAAAGAGGGGATTATCCCATTGATGGTGGACCTGATTAACTTCCTCTTGAGCACTATAAATACAGGTATTGGGCCAGAAGGAGAGGAGGTTGGAAGCTATACATTTCTAAGGGTAAATGCTGCAGGAATTAGGACTCCCATTTAGAAGCTTGTGAGGAGAGATTGCCATCTTTGCTTGTTCTATTTGGAAGTGGGTGAGCTTTGTCAAAGTAAAGGAGAATTCTTGATGGACCCTGGGAGGGACTTGCACAACACCAAGGCTCAGGTTGTATTTGTTCCTTTTGTTACCTATTAATGCAAATGAGTCCATTCTTCTCAATAACTTGTTATTTATGCGTTGTTTCATGTACTCCTTGGTCTATGTGTTAAATATGTTTTATTCTATGAGATTATCAAGTGCTATTTAATCGTTTGATTGTTAGTGTATGCAGGTTTCAAAGTGAAGGAGGAGCTCATCCGGATCAGCGGAGCTGGATTGCTACAACAGCGTTGGACTATAGGTAGGATCTAAACACTTGATTTCCCATATAGTAAATGCATGTTTAGAGAAGGATTGCTCTTGTTTGTCTTGTTTGTCACTAGAGAGTCTTAGGCTCCTAGGGAGGTTGGTTGTGTCCGCACAATCGACTCTTTCCGCCTGACAAATTGGCGACTCCACTGGGGAATCCATTGATGTGAAAAGTCTTTTCCTTTGTATGAACTTTGCTCTGAGAAAATTGGTTTATTTTTCTGGTTTTTGACTCTGTGACTTTGTCTTTGGGTGGGTTAGCTTAGGGTTAGATTCATTTTGTTTTTTCTTGAATTTTCCAGTAGGACGCACCCTCTGAGTATTGCACAATGCGTCCCTGGACGCACTGTTGCTGTGTGCATAGAGCGGGCCCGCACCTGTTCTAACGGGTCGCCTGCGTCCCCTGCTAAAATTTGAGAAAATTCCATTTTTTGCATTTTTGCTCTTAGATTTTGCTTTTTCTTAGTTTTTACTGCCCAGATTCATTAGTCCCTTGTCAAAGATCTTCATCTGAACTTGTTTCGATAGCATTGAGTGTTTTAGTGGATTTCATGGAAGTTTAAGCCCTAGGGTTTGATTTTTGAGTAGGTCTTGTAGTGACTTTGACAGTAGAAGTTGTCAAGCCTTAGATCTCTCTGGTTTTGTCAGCATTCTTAGAAGTCAGACCTGTCATAAAGTCTACCTGTGAGAGCAACTTACCATTGAGTTGTCTCTTTGGCCAAATTTCGAAGTGCTTGTTGATTGAGTCTTGAATTCCATTTTACAAAAAGAGCAAAAAGATTTGAGTTTTGTTTTGACTAGGCTTTTGATTCTGCATTAGCTGGTCCTTGATTTGATTTTGGTCAAGTAAAACAACCTAGAATCATCTTTGTGAGCTTTTGCCTTGTTAGGTTTGCTTAGAGTAAATTTCTTTTGATTTGCTTGTGAGTCAAGTTTTCATAGATTTTATAGCTTTTGAGATTGATTTTCGTTAAGATAGATTTATATGCTTTATTAAAAAGAGAAAATACAAAAACATCTCCTTTGAAAAGTTTTGTTTCAAGTAGCTTTGAAAAGTTTTGAAAGAAAAAGAGTTTTTCGTGCACGTAAGGAGTGGTCATGTTTGTATGCTTGAAAAGATAAAGAGAATTGTTTCTTTGATTGTCTTTACTAAGAAAGTTGTTTTCTATAAAATTTGCATCTCTCAACTCTCTTAGTTAAGAATTTCATTGAAAAAGGAAAGTAGCGTAAATCATCTTAGGTGCATCTTTGTAGTGGTTTGAGTCGAGTCTACACACCATTGGTTTCACTTCCGCTACCTTTTGTCTTTAAGAAAAACCATAAAATTAACGCTTAAAGTAAAATCGACGTAGTAACTTTTATTTACTAGGGCTCTGAAACACCAATTTAGATCAGGCTAGTGTCTTGGAGTAGGTGAGTAATTAACTCTCCAAGACAACAAAACCAAACAAGTAGCTTATCTTGTGATAGAATAAATCCAATTGTCTCATTTGTACTCTGGGAAAGCTCCTCTTAAAGGAGAAGCACGAGCTCGTGTCCGAACCAGTGAGGGGATCAATCCCCCCTCGTTGGGAACGACGCCAGACACGCACGTATTACAAACGGTAAACCTCGGACTAACCATTGTCGAGGCGCCAGGGGTCACTTGTCGGTAAACCTTGGATTATTGTCAACGAGCCGGCAAGGGGATTGAGCTTGCTACTCTGCCCTTGCGTGCTGTCGGAGTTTAGACTGTTCCCCCAGGTGCATTTGTTGCGGTTGGTAACCTTAGTGACCATTATCTTTAGGATTCTACCGAGGTGACGATGGAGGGAAGATCCCACTGTACCTGGAGCAGACGTCGGCTAGACTCACTTGGATTTTCTGGGGGGTTCACTTCACTCAAGACGGTTAAAGTGGAGGAACTTGGTCCAGTCTATTCATTAAGCAGGTTGCCGGGGTAACTGTTCCACCCGCCACTTCTGTACTGAATCCAGCGATGTTGGGCTTCATCACCAACTAGTGCTTTCGGTCTGGAAGGCTACTGTTTGTGCTTGGTTTGACGCCCTAGATTCTTTAGGCGTGTGATTCAAATTTTTTTGGTTCTTTAGAGACTTTAGGTGGTTTGATTTGAAATTTTATTTTGTTTTCGTGTGTAGTAGTTAAAAGTTTTTAGCTGTGGCGGAATTACCGAGACAGTCCCGTAGACTTCGGGGCAAGTCACCTGAAATTGTTACCGGAACAGATTTGTTAAGAAAACTCCGTAGATCGCGGGGTGGATCTCCTGAAGATATTCCGGGTCAGTACGAAGGGTTGAAGGTCCTTGTAACTCCTCCTAGTGGCAGTAGAGTAGGTTCACCTGAAGAAGGAGAATCTTCCTTGGTAGTCCATCCAGATTACCAAAGTTTAGAGACAGGTTATAATCCCGAAGCTGTTACAGTTTCTGAGCTTGTTGGTAGTTTTTCGTCTGCTAGTGATACAGGCGAAGAACCTGAAATATCTGAACCTGTTACTCCAACTTCTAGTGTTCCAGATTCACCGAGAATAGAAAGAATTATCACCGAAAATCTTCCTACTGGTTTGATTGCTATCGAAGAACTTGCTCCAGAGGAAGAAATAGGCGTCTCTAACCTTGAATATCAACTTACTATTGATCTAAGGGAGCGTGAATCTATCTTTTACAGTCCTCCTAGAAGTACTACTTGGTACCTTTCGTTAACCAATTATTTAGACAACTTCGGGCTAGGTTTTTCTACACCTCGTACTCCTTTTCCACCTGGAGGTATTCATACTCCTGTAAATATGTCTGGTCAGTCGTCCGTGTTTACACAAAGTCCTGAATCTTTCTTACACGGCGGTCCTTCTGTTCCCACTGGGTATCAAGCACTTTCTGGTACCTTTGCGGGGGCATCTCCTCAACCCGTTGATCATGGGTTATTAACTGGAAACAGTGGTAATATACCATTGGGTGTAGGAGACATTTACATGATGTCAGGTTCAGTTCCCGTTTCCCAACCTCAAGGTGGCCAATTACCGCCTGGGGGGCAGCCTCAGTTAACGCCTGGGGGGCAACCTCAAGGTACACCATTCGTGTCTGGGGGGCAACCTCAAGGTCAGTATGCGCCTATGGCGCAATACATGCCTCAAGGTCAACCCCAGCCTCAATATGTACCCCAGGGTCAACCTCAGTATCAATATCAACCTCAAGGATGGCAACCCCAAGGGTATCAACCTCAAGGGTACCAACCTCAAGGTCAAGGTCAACCCCAGTATCCGTATTTACCTCAAGGTTATCAACCTCAAGGTCAATACTCGAGTCAAGGTTATCAACCGCCTCAAGGTCAATCATATGTTCCAAGTATGGCAACTGCACCTTACAATTATCAATCCTATCCTCAATTCGGTTATGGATCTCAGTATCCTCAACCTGTTACGGGTCAATACCCCGGAATGTTAGTATGGGATCCATCACAGGGTCAACAGGTGTTGCAGCCAAGTCTACAGTTGGTTCCTCAAGCTGGACAACCCGTAGTTTCTGGTCCACCCCAGCAACCGCAACCTGTCCAGTCAAATGTTCAAACTTCTGTAACTTCGGTAGTTACTCAGCCGCCAATCGCACCTAGTACTCCATTTCAAACGGCTGCCGCAACTACCGCCACATCTACCATACTTACTTCTGGAGTATCGACGGCTCCGGTTTCTACTGTCTCTGTAACCACTCCTCAGACATCTTTACCGTTGTCTGGATCTACAATTCAAACCACGGTCCAGATGCCTGTAGGTCAGCCTGGTATAAGTACGGTTGTCACTACTCAACCTCAATTTGTTCACCAACCGTACCAGGGACAGTACCAACCTGGGCAAGCTGTCCAACAACCGGTTTACCAGTATCAACCGTATCCTGGGTACACTTATCAACAACCTCAACAACCCCAGTACGGTCCGGTTAATCCTGGTTTTCCAGGAGGATATAATATCCCAAATGCGACTCCTGTTCCTAGTTATCCTGGATATCCTCCTCCTGGGGCTGGTCTTGTGACCCAGAGTTTTAGAGATCCTAACCGGCAGTTACCGTTTATCGCAACTTTGGATTTACCAGACTTGACGCGCCTAACGAACGATCCAATTCAATATCTTCAGTTCTGGCCGCCAATGCCAAATAAGTTGCCCAGTGATATACCCAAGTTCGAAGGTAAGTCTGGAGAGGATCCGTCCAATCACGTGATGACTTACCACCTCTGGTGTGCTTCAAATTCTATCTCGGATGATTCGATCCGCTTACGTCTTTTTCAGCGTACACTCATTGGTCTCGCGGCCAAGTGGTACATTGAGTTACCACAGGCCTCTTTTTACAATTTTAGCCAGTTAGCTACCTCGTTCTTAACTCACTTTCAGTTGCCGGTCAGATACGATAACGGCACGGAGTTATTAACTTCACTAAAACAATCAACGTCCACGTATATTTCTGATCACATTCATGAGTGGAGACGTCGAAGAAGGCTAGTGAAAGTTTTTATCCCGGACCAAATCTTAGCTGAATGGTTTGTTAAATCATTATTACCGAAGATTACTGAAGATGTAGCTAAGGCCAGAGTAGTTACTGAGGAGCAAGTCATTGCTCAGGCACAATACCTTGACATAGTTTACACTCAGTCGGGTACGTTACACGAGAAGATTCCGGATCTTCCAAAGTCGAATCAAATCGCTGCTGCTCCTTCGGGATCTCATGCCGCTGATGGTATGATTGGTATCGTGAATACAAAGAGCAAGAAGAAGTCTTCCAAGGCTTCAACTACTCCTATTATCACTTTGCCTGATTCCCCGACAGGAGAGTCTTCTCCTGAACTTACCGCCGATATTCACGCTGTAGAGACATCTACGGCCAAATCAAAAAACGGTGGAAAGAAGAAAGGAAAGAAGAAGGCTAAAGCAGACAAGGCTCCGAAGGAGAAAACGAAAAAGTCGGAAACCAATGATGAAAAGCGCAAACCTCGATATCCTTGTCTTATTTGTGAAGAGGATCATTTTACGAGAGATTGTCCTCATCGGGCTGAGGTTGTGAAAATAGTCAAAGGTTCTCCCACTCCTGCTGTGTTAAAAAATCCATTTCCGGAGCAGGAGAATAAAATGATAGGTTCTTCCTCGAATGCCAGTGAAGAACCCATTTTGATGATGTCTCATGTGAGGATTGCGACTCGATCGCAAGATTATGGTAGTAAGAATCCTGTTGATGGTAAGGAAGCAGAATCTTCTCACTCTAACCCATCAACCTCAGCTCCTGGTTCTGATCCACTACAGATCGAAAAACCTAACTCGGACTTAGTAATTAAACCGCCCGCCAAGGGTGTACTTCGAAGGTCTGCTTTCAATCCACATGCGAGAGCGGCCCAGAATTACAACATTGTTGAGGACTTAGCTGTTTCACCCTCAGCAATGTCGGCGTTAGAAGTGCTGCAATCATGCCCAGCACAACGAAAATTACTTTTGTCGGCTATCGGAGCTGTTGATGTTCAGGATCCGAATCTAATAATCTTCGATCTAGAAAATAGTACACCACGTCTCCCCCATCAAATGGCTTTCCAAATCCCAGTGATAGTCAAAAACAGGCCTATTCATCGGACTGTGATTGATGAGGGAGCCTCTACGTGTATTATGTCGATTCAATGTTGGAGATCTCTTGGTTCTCCTTCGTTGAACCAATCCCCCACCATCCTTAAGGCCTTTGATGGCCGTGGGTTCCGTCCGTTTGGTATTCTCTAGGAATTGCCTATAGGGGTAGAAGGTAAAACCGTTAGTCTGGATGTGGAAGTGGTTGATGCCCCTCTAGACTACAACCTTCTTTTGGGTCGAAGTTGGTCATATGCTATGACAGCGGTCGTTTCATCGGTCTTCAGAATAATTAAGTTTCCACATAACGGTAAGATCGTGACTATTGATCAGCTGACATACTTTTCATCCGACCCAGCCTCTTCAGAGAGTATCCAGCATGTCGGTAAGACGACAATCCCTTATAGGGACGTTGGCGTAGGTTTAGTTAAAGATTCCGGTTTACTGGGAACTTTTCCTTTCCCTCCAATCAACGCAGACCCTTCATTTGCATCAATTCATATGATTACATCAGAAAACATTATTTATGATGATCCTTGGATTGTTCCGTCCGAATCTGAGATAGACTCATTCGGTGATGCTATGCCTTTGAGTCCATATGAAATTGTTTATGAAGCTGTCATGTCTTTTACCGACTCGCATTCAACCGAAATCGACCAAATGAATGTGGTCAGTGAAGAATCACTTTTCACCTCAACCTTAGAACGGATAGCGTTTCCCGAAGTCGTGTCATCTGACGAACAACTTCGCGAAATCCTAAGTGTAGACGATCTACCATGGGAAGATCTCCATCACAGATCTTCGTTTTTACCTAAGGATGATGCATTTGAAAATGATTTTTCATCTATCTTTACCGTTGAATATGTCAAAGACGCTCAGGATCCAACGAAACATTCTGATTCAGAGTTGAATTTAGGGAATATTTCTCGTACTATTCCCATTGATATTTCAGTGAAGCCCGGAATTGAGGAGAACATTCATATAGGTGCCGCATGTACAGAAGATGAAATCCAAACTTACAAGGCCCTATTCCAAGAATTCCGCGATGTGTTTGCCTGGTCTTACGAGGAAATGTCAGGAATCGATCCTGCCATTGTTGTTCATGAAATAAAAACCTACCCGGATGCTAAACCCGTCCGGCAACGGTTGCGTCAGATTCACCCTCGAAAAGCGGCTGCGATTAAAGCAGAAGTCGAAAAGCTGTTGAAAGCAGGTTTCATTTATCTGATCCCGTTAACGGATTGGGTATCGAATATTGTTCCGGTCAACAAGAAACAAGGAACAATAAGAATCTGTATCGACTATAGGGATATAAATCGAGCTTGTCCAAAAGACAACTATCCTACGCCTTATATCGATCAAATTATTGATGATTGTGCCGGAAGTGAAATGTTTTCCTTTATGGATGGTTTTTCGGGCTATAATCAAATCAATATTCTACCTGCCGACCAACCAAAAACGGCCTTCATTTGTCCATGGGGGACATTTGCTTATTGCAAATTACCTTTTGGGCTTAAGAATGCCGGGGCCACTTTTCAACGGGCGATGTCTTACGCATTTCATGACATCAAGCACATTGTGCAATCGTATCTCGATGATTTGCCTGCTCATTCTTTACGTCGAGCTGATCACCTTGTCCACTTACGAGCAATCTTTATGAGGTGTAGGCATTATCGAATTCGGTTGAATCCCCACAAGTGTGTTTTCTGTATAGAAACAGGTCGATTGCTGGGATTTGTTGTTTCAAAAGCCGACATTCGCGTCGATCCCTCGAAGGTCGAAGCTATCATCAAATTGCCTCCTCCTTCGAGTTTGCGCCAACTCCAAAGTTTGCAAGGGAAAGCGAACTTTTTACGCCGATTCATCCCAAACTACGCCGAGGTCACTAAAGGTTTTACACGGTTGTTGAAACAGAACGCTCAATTCTTTTGGGACGAGATTGCCCAACAATCTTTTGATGCACTTAAACACGCGTTGACCCATGCACCGTTGTTGCATCCTCCCAACTACAACCAGGACTACTTCTTATACCTCGCAGCTTCGCATTCCACCATTGGAATGGTGTTAGTTCAAGAAGATGAATTCGGAGCGGAACATGTGATATATTATCTTAGTAGGACCTTAAATCCCACTAAGCTAAAATATTCGCATGTGGAGAAATTGGCCCTGGCAGCCGTTCAAGCTGTCCAGCGTTTTCGTCACTACATTCTTCTCCGTAAAACTACAGTTATTTCGGATTGCAACCCTATGATTTACATTTTGACAAAACAATTGCTAGGGGGCAAGTACTCTAAATGGATCGTTATCCTGCAAGAGTTCGACTTGGAGTTCGAGAAGTCCAAGTCTAAGAAATCCTTAGTTTTTGCGGAATTGATGTGTGATTTCCCGTGTGCTGACACAGAAACTGTGGCAGAGGAGTCCATTGCGGACGAATCTTTGTTTCTTATCAGTATTGTAGATCCGTGGTACAGAGATATAATCATCTATCTCCAAACCCAAACCTTTCGGCCTGAAGCTTCCAAGGCGGAACGTCGCAAAATTCAGTTTCAATCCCAGCAATACAAAATTATTGGAGATACACTTTATCGCCGAGGGGCAGACTTAGTTTTTCGACGTTGTTTAACTCACGAAGAGGCTGAGAGGGTTTTGAATGATTATCACTCTGGAGCATGTGGTGGTCATATGTCTGGGTATGCCACAGCTCAGAAGGTGTTGCGCGTTGGCTATTTCTGGCCGTCTATGTTTAAAGATTGTATCATTGCAGTCCGGAAGTGCCACAACTGTCAAGTGTTTGATCGCAAGATGCGCGCACCACCTACTCCTCTCCACCCTATAATTGCCGTTGGTCCATTCGCCAAATGGGGTATCGACTTTATTACTTGTAACCCTCACTCGGCCGGGGGGCATGCGTATATCATCCTCGCGGTTGATTATTTTACTAAATGGGCCGAGGCGATGCCTACATTCGACGCAAGCGGCAAAACAGCTGCAGTTTTCGTATTCAATCATATTATAACTAGGTTTGGTGTCCCACAAGCAATCATTACTGACCATGGGAGCCATTTTCGAAACATCATGATGACTGAGCTTACAAGCCAGCTTGGTTTGCGCCACGATAGCTCTACTCCTTATTATCCGCAAGCCAACGGTTTGGTTGAATCTATCAACAAAGTTCTAGTTATCATGATCCGATGAGCCATTGGTATTCATCGGTCGAATTGGCACAACATGTTATTTTCAGCGCTATGGGCATACCGAACCTCAGTGAAAACTTCAAAAGGGTTCACTCCTTTCCAGCTAGTTTATGGCTTGGAAGCTGTGTTACCCATTGAATGCGAAATCCCATCACTTCAAATGGCTGTCGAATTACTTCCAACTACTTCCGAAGAGGAGAAACGTTTATTGTACTTAGCTAAATTAGATGAGACTCGACGTGACGCTGCATTGGCAATCGAGACTCACGCGAAGCGAATGAAAGCTCAGTATGATAGAAATGTGACCCCTCGAAGTTTTTCGGAGGGAGACCTAGTGCTATTATATGATCAAGCTAACGATAAGCTAGGTGCTGGAAAATTCGTTCCTATGTGGCATGGACCCTACATTGTAAAGCGAAAGCTAGCAAAAGGGGCTTATGAGCTGGTAGATTTTGATGGGGACTCTTTGGGTAAACCCAGAAATGGACTTTACCTAAAGAGGTATTATGCTTAAATGGTGGGTATGGAGAATTTTTAGTTAGGTTAGGTTTTCTTTCTAGCTAGTATGTTTGTTAGTTAGTGTGCTTAGCTTAGAGAGTGTGTTTTTCGTCGTTATTCTGGCTTATCTTGGTTTTACTCTTGATATTGCAGATGTCGACGCCTCTCCAAACATACATTGGATTTGCTGATGGTGCTTGTCGTAGTACACGGAATATCTCTTCCGCCGCTTGGGTTATCTATTCACCCTCTGACGAGTTAGTTTCTATGCATGGGGTAAGCCTCGGTCAAACAACGAACAACATTGCAGAATACAGTGCAGTGGTTGAATTATTATCCGAATCTATTTCATTTGGAATTCGACGTTTGATAGTGAGGTTAGATTCTGAACTTGTTGTATTACAGCTTAATAGAGTTTATGCCATTAGAAATCCTGTGTTATTAAGGTTGTTTTTGAGAGTGCGTCTCTTGGAACGTGAATTTGATTACATTGAATATCAGCATATTCCAAGGTCTTTAAATACATTAGCAGATGCAATTTCTTCTCGAATGTTGGACAGACATTTACAATAATCATGCAAGTAAATTTAAAAACATTTCATCACATATGTTAAACAAGATAAGCCGGTAATAGTGATATATATATAGATAGGAGTGTGTCAAAAAATATACATCGTCTTCGATCATAGGTTGAAAAACACCTTATGATCGGCAAAAATGATAAAGTACAAAAAGTCAAAAATGTCACATGTGTCTACAAAGTGACTAGCCAATCACTGGTGGTGCTCCCTATACGACACCACTGCACGGGCTACCTTACACAAAAATCTCCTAAACGGTCTAGGGACTGCGACTACATAGCGCTGAAGTCTGATAGGAATATCATCTATGGTAGTCTCAGGCATATCCACCGTCAGACGCTCTAGATCCTGCTCCAACTCAGCTAGTGACTCTGCAGCCGCGTCCTGTGGGGCCGGTACTGGTGCAACTGGATGTCTCCTCTCAAAAGGCCGGAGGTTGGCTGGGCGCTGTGGTCCAACATCTGCATTTTGAAATTTTTTACTATCAGTTTTGAGACGATATATATAAAAAACAAAAAAAATATACATAATTTGAAAACTTGTGAAAAATAAAGTACCTCTGTCATCCCATTATTCTCCCTGTGGAAGAACCATGTCCGGATCACCTCAAAAATCTACTCCGGCATACGGAAAGTCCTGGATCGAAAAAACCTGGTCCTCTAACCAGTGAAAATAACTATCAGAGAATCGAACAATCGCCGCGCCCTCGTCAGGATGCCGGGCCATCACCGTAACCCATCGTACCAGCTTTGGCTCCCGAGGACCCAA
Organism: Pinus tabuliformis; assembly: GCA_031772625.1. Taxonomy (NCBI): domain Eukaryota; kingdom Viridiplantae; phylum Streptophyta; class Pinopsida; order Pinales; family Pinaceae; genus Pinus; species Pinus tabuliformis. The sequence continues at coordinate 1,400,060,177 of CM062818.1, read as the reverse complement.
GATATCAACAGTGAGTTGCTAAGGGATCAGCATCGGAACTCTCTCTAAGGCAAAGCTCACGACTAGAGGCCCATATCCAAAGGTCTTCAGTCATCCGTTCTTTGCCCTAGTCAGTTGGCTCTTCATGTTAGCCGACACAGCATCACACCAGTTGAAAATGGTGCCTTGGTAACAGTCAATCGCCATTCGCATTTGGGACCCAGAGGCAATATGTAAAGCGGCTGCACTGCAAATTCTGGTAACCGTGAAAGCTATAACTTTGAGTTCACGCAGAGAGATGTGTTTGATTTCCACGCCTTTCGCATGGTGTGCATTGGGTGTGCACCAATCTGCCCGGAGACTAGCAAGGGATTGGCCACCCGGCCTAGTCCCGGCTAGATTGAGTTGCTCGCCTCTATTAGGCAAGACAGTGAGAAAGTATACATCAGAGGGCTCTATCTCGAGCTGATGCCCTCCGATGTAAAAGCATTGCTCTTGAATGTTCCATCTCTCAACCAGCCATTCCAAGAATCTCACCTGAGCCCTCATGCCAGGTATGGCCCAGTATTTATATAGCCCGCATGCTTTTAGGGCATCAATGGAAGGTTGATGTTCAATTGCGGCTAAATCAACGTCCTCGTGCTCTCTTTCTCTCCAATCCAACATGGTGAGTGCCCTACACACCAAGAAACAATGATTAGAATTGATTTGGGGAAATTTGAATGGTTATTTGTGGAGATTGGGGTTTCAAATTCCGCCTTTCACGGGGGACGCACCCCGCGTTTAGAACACAGGGCGTCGGGACGCAGCTGGCCTGAAGGTGTGCTGCGTCCCCCGACCTTTTTCCTGTGTAGGAAAAAGTCGTGGGACGCAGGTCACCCGAAGGGCACCTGCGTCCACCGCAGAGCGCATTTTGAAACCCAAAACCCCCAAAAATCAAAACTAAAACCTAAAACACAATTTTAATCAGATGAAATTGAAGAGTAGGATGTTGTAAAATACCTGGAAGAGACGGCGTTCGATTCTGACGGTCGGATTTTCCGCAGCGACCACGGGAAGTTTCTTGCCAAAAGCCCTTTTTTCAACCTCAACAGTAAAATGGTAAAAATGACATGGTAAAAAGTCTTTTTATAGGTTTTTTGGATGAATTTGTTCATTTTTCACCATGGAAGGATGTTTTTCGATGTATTTTTGCCTATCTTAAACAGGTATGAGTAATGTGTCGTTTTTGTGCAGGACAAAGGGATTTAGAGGGAAAATTGTCATTTTTCACGAACCAAAATATCAGAGTCATCTTTTAAGCCCTTTTCTGACTCCTAAAAAATGAAAAGATTGCCGAGCGTTTCTTTTACACTCGTTAAAACGGAATTAAAAGACGGTCCCCTTATAGCTCTTTTCTGACCGTAAAATCAGGAAAAGATTGCCGGGTTTTTGTCGTTTCAAACTCGATACGGAAATAAAACGACGTGTCCTTGATCGCTTTTTACTTTTCAGGTTAGTGGCACTAATTATGAAAGTACTCCTTGGTCGCAAGATCAAGCGGTTCCCCCAGGTATTATTTTATACTTTTTCGGGCTTGAGGGACACAAATTTACGAAAAAGTTCAACTTGGAGTCTTCTTAAGTTTTTCAGACTCTCTAAAATTGAAAAACGCCGAGTTTCTCCTATACTGGACTCGTTAAACATTTCACAGTAAAGGACCTGTTCAATTACAAACGGGAACGAACCACTTCTTCCTAGGGTTCGAATCAAAACTAGGTTGGACTCATCCGAAGGATGAGCTTATAATCAAGCATATGTTATCCTCCTCAAGCTTGTTAAAAATAAAGAGGTACTTGCCAGAAATGGTGGGGGAAAAGAGAGAAGAATGAGCCTATTTGTTACCTTTTGTCTCAGAAGAAACTTTATTACCACTCTTGAACACGACACTTTTCATTCACCTGGGTTGGGAAATCCTTTACCTCACAGTTGATCAAACCACTTTGAAAGTCTTCAGCCGGGTTCCGGGGATTAACTTTGAGTCGTTTATCACCAAGCCATCTGTTGTGTCGTTATGTGTTCAAGAGGTCTGCAAGCAAAAATTTCATCTGCAAAATACTTGTCATCCATTCGACCATCCCTGAGTCAGTCCTTACAGCAACATTTCTTCAACTTGAACAATGATTTCGTGTTGTGGGCTTGCCTGCAACGGGTCGCTTTCTATCGACATCAGCACATTATCTAGAGAGATGACTTAGAAATCATCAGTACCTCGAAGTCTGCATGCATCAATGGCAGGTTTCTCGCCTTCGACGTCAGTTTACATCATTGACTTTCGATCGAAGGATTCCATGAAATGTTCGACATCAACTCATTCATTCACATCTCATGGATTGTACTGGATACTTTGAGAACCATTGACATTACTGGTGGTCTCTCTCACGCTTGTTAACAGTTTGCATCATTGACTGGTAATCAAGTGGTTTCTACCATGTTCGACATCAACTCATTTATTCGCATGGCTAGAATCGTACCATTTCGGGAAGTAGAAATGAAGACCCTGGATCTAGTTTCCACCATCCAGGTTGCGAGGAGTTCTGTATTCATTATCTAAGTAGACTAATCATAAACAGATGGCTGCGCCCATACTGTGTCTACAAAAGTCTATGATTATGATGTACTGCAAGATCATTCCTGTATTAGAGTAGTTAGTCTGTTAGTTAAAGTTTTGATCTGAGTATGGGAATGCCTACCTCAGTGATGATATAATCTTATACATGTATTTTGTGTTGAAAATTGCAGGTTCTGACCAGGCTCTCCACGAGATAATCCTTGAAACGATAAAGCGCTTCACCCTTCCTAGATAATACAAAACCCTAATCTATTATAGGCTTCGCACTTTAGGGGGCAATCTGTTACACTAAAAAATGTCACCATGACTATTTACAGTTAGTATGGCTCTATCAACAGTCATGCTATCCTCTTAGGCAAGTCTTATGCCTCTGCTCTCCATGTCAAACTCCAAAAAGAGAGAAAGTCTTTATAAATGTATTTATCTCTGGGGACGCAGGTTCTCTCAACCTTACCTGCGGGGACGCACTCAATGTTCACAAAAACTGCGTCTTTGGATGCTCTGTATGTAAAGGGGCAGGTGCGTCCCCCTGTAAAGGTTAAAATGCGCAAGTTTCATCTTTAAAAAGTTACTTGTGGTCATTTCTAGAGCATTCTAGAAGGTTGTTCGACGTGTATTGAGCGCCTCCAGATGGTTCATGCACTCCTACCAAAGAGGAACTTATCCCATCAATAAGGGAGCTATCCCATCCAAAGAGGGGATTATCCCATTGATGGTGGACCTGATTAACTTCCTCTTGAGCACTATAAATACAGGCATTGGGCCAGAAGGAGAGGAGGTTGGAAGCTATACATTTCTAAGGGTAAATGCTGCAGGAATTAGGACTCCCATTTAGAAGCTTGTGAGGAGAGATTGCCATCTTTGCTTGTTCTATTTGGAAGTGGGTGAGCTTTGTCAAAGTAAAGGAGAATTCTTGATGGACCCTGGGAGGGACTTGCACAACACCAAGGCTCAGGTTGTATTTGTTCCTTTTGTTACCTATTAATGCAAATGAGTCCATTCTTCTCAATAACTTGTTATTTATGAGTTGTTTCATGTACTCCTTGGTCTATGTGTTAAATATGTTTTATTCTATGAGATTATCAAGTGCTATTTAATCGTTTGATTGTTAGTGTATGCAGGTTTCAAAGTGAAGGAGGAGCTCATCCGGATCAGCGAAGCTGGATTGCTACAACAGCGTTGGACTACAGGTAGGATCTAAACACTTGATTTCCCATATAGTAAATGCATGTTTAGAGAAGGATTGCTCTTGTTTGTCACTAGAGAGTCTTAGGCTCCTAGGGAGGTTGGTTGTGTCCGCACAATCGACTCTTTCCGCCTGACAAGTCCTAACTTGGTAGTTAACTCGATCATCATATGATTGTGAAAATGCGACCCATGATCTGTGACTATCGCTTATGGCACACCGAATCTAGAAACCACATGATTGAAAAAAAAGAGAGCAGCCATTTCGCCACTGTTGTTCAATGTAGGCATCGCCTCGACCCATTTGGTAAAGTAGTCGACAACGACTATAATATACCCATGCCCCCCGACCGAGGTGGGGTTACATGTCATGAAATCAATGCCCCATTTCACGAATGGGCCAACAACAATGACTGGATGTAGTGGTGTAGGTGGTAAATAAAAAATTTGACAAGCATGGCATTTTCTAACAGCAAGTATGCAATCTTTGAATATAGATGGCTAGAAGTAACCAGCTCGTAAGATATTTTGTGCGGTTGCGTAACCAGATAAATGCCCCCCACAAGCACCTGAATGGCATTCATTCAAAGATTTTTCGGCCTCCTCATGTGTGAGGCACCTTCTTAAAATCATGTCGACACCACGATGATAAAATGTATCTCCAACGATCAGATAATCTTTGTCTTGGTATCGAGTACGTAGCTGTTCAGAGTGAGAGGTGTTAGGCCTAAAAGCTTGGGTCTGGAGATAGATCAGTATATCCCCATACCATGGATCACTTGACGATATCAGAAATAGAGACTCATCCAAGATTGATGCTTCTGATGTTAAATCGTTGGAGGACGAGGGAAGGTCGCAAAGTAGCTCTGCAAAGACGAGAGATTTATTTAACTTAGATTTGATGAATTCCAAATCAAACTCTTGCAAAATGACTATCCATTTAGAATATTTCCCCCCCAGCAATTGACGTGACAAGATGTATGTCATAGGGTTGCAATCTGATACAATGGTAGTTTTGTGAAGGAGAATATAATGTCGAAATCTCTGCACAGCTTGAACGGCTACTAAAGCTAACTTTTCAACATATGAATATTTACTTTCTGTATCATTAAGATTGCGACTTAAATAATATATAGGATGTTCAATTCCGTTATCTTCTTGCACTAAAACCATACTGATGGTTGTATCTGCAGTGGCGAGATACAGGTAAAAGTCTTTTTGATAGTTGGGGGCATACATTAATGATGCTTTTATCAGGGAATCTTTGAGAGCATCAAAGGAAGCTTGCGCAACCTAATCCCAATGGAAGGGTACCCCTTTCTTCAAAAGACATGTATAACCTTTAGCTAGCTCAACATAATTTGGAATGAACCTCCTCAGAAAGTTTGCCTTCCCTTGAAGTCTCTGGATCTGTAACAAATTTGAAGGTGGAGGCATGTCAAGAATTGCCTAAACCTTTATTGGATCGAGTTGAATTTCGTCCTTAGAAACTACAAAGCCAAGCAGTTGACCAGAGCCAACACAAAACACACATTTGTGTGGATTGAGTCTTATTTTGTAGTGTCGGCAATGTAAAAATATGGCTCTCAAATGTTGCGGGTGATCAGTCCGTTTTCACGAATGAGCAGGAAGATCATCAAGATATGGTTGAACTATGTGTTTGATGTCATGGAAGGCATAATTCATTACCCTCTGAAATTTCGCCCCCGCATTCTTCAAACTGAAAGGTAATTTGCGATATACAAATGTGCCCATGGACATATAAATGTAGTTTTTGATTGGTCTTGTGGGCGGATATTGATTTGATTGTAGCAAAAAAATCCATCCATGAATGAAAAGATTTCGCATCTGGCACACTCATCAATAATCTGGTCGATAAAGGGTGTAGGATAGTTGTCCTTCGGACATGCTTGATTTACATCCCTATAATCAATGCACACTCTTATCGTTCCTTGTTTTTTCATCACTGGAACAATATTTGATACCCAATCAGTGAGAGGTATAGGGTAAATGAAGCCAGCACGCAAAAGTTTTTCAACCTCTACTTTAATGGTAGCGGCTTTCTTTGGATGAACAGGTCGAAGCTGTTGACATACTGGTTTGACATCAGGATACATCTTGATCTCATGTTCAACAATGCTGGAGTCAATGCCTAACATTTCCTCATAAGACCATGCAAAGACATCTCTGAATTCGTGAAAGAGAGCACAATAATTTTCTAGTTCGGATGGAGAACAAGATTTGCCGACGTGAATATTTTAAACAACATTGGGTTTGGTCGAAATATTTATGGAGATAGTTTCTTCAATGTTAGACAAATTTTGCTCAGAATCAACTGTATTTACAGAATGTAATAAAAAATCAACGATTGAAGGGTGATTGAGTTCTTTTGAATAATCTTCATTGTCATATCAAAGGTGGGAACGATGATGATAATCTTCCCACGGCATCTCTCCTATCATCATTGATTGGATGATTCCTTCGTCTGTAGAATGTATATGTGACCAAGGATCAGAAAATGTGCCATATTCTAAAGACCTATCTACCCATACAACTATTGAGTGTGGATTAGGGTTTGCCGCACAAGCCCAATAGATTGATTGCTATAACGATTCAATGGGGCTTGGCGGCATCGCCTCGCCGTGATCATCACTCTCAAAATAGTTGGAACTCTTCTTAAATTCAGATGATGTAGAAGAGATCATGTTGCAGGTTTCCACTGTGGCCACTTCCGCAAAACCAGATGGAGACGGGAGGGCAAAAGTACCCATCAAGGAAGGATCTTTTAGGAGACCTACTCCAACATTTTGAAGTGATTGTGAATGTCCATGTATTAATGGAATGCTTCCTGTAGCTTGTGAACTATTAGCAAAAAAGGCTAGTTGGTCGATGACTGTGATTCCACCTTTGAAGGGAAATGCAATCGTTCGAAAGTATGTGGACATAACCGCAGCCATAGCATAAACCCAATGCCTTCCCAGTAGAATATTGTAATCAAGGAGTCCATCAATGAACTCGACTTCAATATCTATTGTTTTTCTCCCTAGTTCTACTCGCAAGCTACTCAAAATCCCGTACAGAGTGTACGTTCTTCCATCGAAAGCTTTTAGTGTTGTTGGTGATCGTGACAAGGGTTTTGAACCAAGAGTCTTCCAGCAACTCATTGACATGATACAGGTAGATGCCCCCTCATCAATAATGGTTCGATGAACATTTTTGTTGAGGGCTTTTACCTGTATAAGAAAAGCGAGTTGTGCCAGTAACTGTGGTGTATATCTTGTATGATTAAAAACCACAAGATTGGAATCCATAGGATCAATCCCACCTATCACTGATAACAAAGCTTGCTTTTGGGAGGGACAATTTTGCAATACCTCTAGTGTCAACATAGCGGAAGGTGACTGAGCTAGATCTTCCACTATATTATAATTTTGGGCTGCTCAAGCATGAGGATTAAATGTCGATTTGTGTACAACTCCCTTTGGTGGCTTAATTGTTAATTCAGGAATAATCGGTGGAACAACTTCTGGTGAAGTCATGGTTGAAGTACTAGGTTGATCAGTAGCTTGGTTGTTCGACGACGATGGATTCCTGTAATCTTTATTCCTTGTCGATACCAAAACATCATTTTTCTTATTCGCGATGGATATCATAAGCACTTGGGATGTGGAAGCATTATCAGTGGCAACCAAATGTGTTTCTGGGTTCGGAAATGGATTTGTCAGCACCGCTGAGGTATTCGAAGCCTTTAAAAGTTTAGAAACCTCAGATCGATGTGGACAATCTCTTGTGAAATGCTTGTCATTGCATATCAAACATGGATAACGAGGTTTCCTAGCCGCAGTAGGGGTTTCAGATGATTTTTCAGGAGTGGAATTCTCCTGTTTCTTCTTATTATTTTTCCCCTTCTTCTTGCCTCCTGGTTGCTTTGGATTTTTTCCTTTGTCAGATGACATGACATTAATCTCAGAGGCAAGAGTGTTTTCAGATGAATTTTCATTTTGACTGGAAATAGCAAGAGCTTGACCAGATGGTCCTCTCGCCGTTTGTGTGCTTGAGGAACCGATCACGCCGTCACCCACATGAGAGTCCCTACTCAATTTTTTAGGTGGTGGAATGGTAAAATCTGGTCTAGGTGCATCAGGAATATTTTCATAGAGCATGCCTGATTGTGCATAAATCAGATCCAAATATTGGGCACGAGCAATGACTTGCTTTTCTGTGACAACTCCTCTCTTCGCCACATCCTCAGTGGTAGATGGCAATAAGGACTCTATAAACCACTCAGCTAATAGCTGGTCAGGAACATACATCTTTACCATTCGACGACAACACCACCACTCATGAATATGATCTGATATGTGAGTGGAGGTAGTCTGTTTAAAGTTGGTAAGAAGTTTTGTTCCAGTTTCGTACCTGATAGGTAACTGAAAGTGGGTTAGAAAGGTAGTGGAAAGAATGGTGAAGTTATCAAAAGAAGCTCTAGGTAATTCAATATACCATTTTGCAGCTGGACCAGTAAGCATTCTCTGGAAAAGACGAAGTCTAATCGAATCATCATTCAGGGTGTTGGATGAACACCATAAATGAAAAGTCATTACGTGATTCGATGGGTCTTCTCCTGGATTTCCATTGAACTTTGGAATGTCAGATGGAAATTTATGTGGAATCACCGGCCACCAAGGGGCATATGCAATTGGATCATTTGTGAGCCAGTTCAAATCTGGTAGTTCTAGAGTTGCTACAAATGGCAACTGTTGATTCAGGTTGGGTGGAGCATACCCAGGATAAGATGGAATCGCTTGAGCAATAGGTCTTTGCATACCAGCATATGGCATCTGCATCTGGTAATTTTGATAAGTTTGTTGGATATAACCAGTATAAGGCGGTTGTCGATAACCAGTTTGGAAATGTGGTTGTCCATAACCTGCAAAGCCTTATTGCCCAGATCCTGGGTAAGCTTGATATTGACCAAAACCAGTTTGAGCTTTTGAACCAAGTTCAAACTGGGGTTGGGATTGCTGGAATTGAGGTTGTTGATATTGTGATAGCCAAGGCTGTTGGGCCGACTGCTGTTGTCCAGTACTGGAAGATTGACCAAGTTGCGGATTAATTGGACTTGTGTGTGTCTGAGTCGTTCCAGATAAAGGAACACTAACCTGAGGTTGCGATTGAGCCTCGGAAACAAGCGGCTGTTGTATAACTACCTGAGAAACTTGAGTCTTTTTCCTTGAAACCTAAGGTTACGAGGAATAAGGAATAGTTGTTACCAGTTGAGATACAACAGGTTGTGCTTGTGATTGTGGCAGAGTCGTAACAACAGGTGTAGTGGGAATATTGGACACAGGTTGTATTGGTTGTGTTGGATATACAATCGTTGGTTGATCTGGCGGTACTGGTAGCCAACCACTAGCTCTAATTCTAGTTTGACCTGAATACTATGGGAAACTCTCATATGGTTGTCCCCCGGAAAAAGGAGGAAACAGTGAGTAAGCATACTGCTCTCCATATGGCGGCAGTCTAGTGTTTAAAGGATATATCGGTCTTTGATAACTGGTTTGCCCAAATTGATACTGATATGCAGGATCAAATTGCTGAGTTTCCATGTGAGAAAAACCAGATGGGATTCCGAATGAGTAAATGGGAGTTGACCATGGTGCAGAAGCAACCCCTGAGTGAGTTCCAGCTAGTGATTGGTAACCAACTGGAACGGATGATGCACCATACAAGTGTGACTCAGGTGTACCAGAAAACATTGAAGGAGTAGTAGCAGAAGATTCTGCTGTAGCTACATCAAATGATACATTCCTAGATGTTGATGGTTGTTCAGACATGGTTAACTTATCCAAAAGCTCTCCTAACGATTTGACGGGAAGTCGCGATGAAGCAGGATTAAAGGAAGCAAACTTAGGAGTAGCAGGATAAAAATTAATCCCAGTTCCAAAATGAAACAGAGTGTCAGATGGGAGATCCTCTACTGCCTCCTCTATAACAATCAAACCAAGTGGAAGAGGTTGACTGTCAGGTCTGTAAAATATTTCTGGAGCCAAAGAAGGTGTAGTTTCTGCAATGACAGATGCTGGAGGGGTAACAACTTTTGGATACTGAAATTCAAAGTCCAGATGTTCAGGTAAATGAACTACCGTCTCAAAGGGAGGTTCTTGAACAACTCCTGGTTCAAATGTAACCTCAATTTGAACTGGAATGGGTTCTGGACCAACTCTAGATGGAGTTGTTTCAGGTTCAGAAGTATTTACCGTTACACTAGGATCAGTTCTAATGTCCTCTGGTAACTGCAGAACTTCCTCTTTAAAGGTGGATGTACCAGAAATAATTGGAGTAACTGGAGTCTCTGAAATGTTGAAACGAATGTTCCAAATAACCCAGATGAACTAGACTCAGTTAAACGAGACCGCTTTGTTCGAATTGGTTTCGCTTTTGGAGGCAAAGATACTTGACTCACTAATCTCCTTGAATGACGGGGTTTTGATTGACTTTCTTCCAATATTGCGGATTACTTGATCAACTTAAAAATCAACTAAGGGAAAATGATGTTATTTCGTGGTCAATTTATTTTAATGACACTTGGACACAACTTTTCTTTTTCAGTTTTAAAGAGTCGAGAAAAAGCTAAAGATGACTCTAGTCACCTTCGATTTTTAATGAGCCTGAAAGGACAAGTGCTCAGATGGACCTTTTCTTTTAGAGAGTCGAAAAGGAATGAAAGTGACTACTCTGGAGAATATAGACAAAAAGGTTTACCAGACCAATCGCAAAACTGCAATATACACCTTGGTGATAAATTAAAGAGAAATTACCAAGGACTTTACATACGGCAGTCAATCTTCTCGAATGCTGTGTTCAGTGCATTGCGATCGATAAGGCGGTAGACTCGGTTTCCTATGGATAAAGGATTTAAGCCTATTATGGTCTCCCAATATATATGCGATGGTACGGGGAGCACAAGTCCGTGTTAGCACTTGTCATATCAAAGAGGAGGAATCACCCAACCTTCAATGAAAATGATAGCCACTAGGTTTAACGAAGTCGGAACACGTCTCTATCCTAGACCTCTAAATGTGTTGCGTTAGATTCTAAAGCGTTGTTAAGTTCATTGAGGTTCATTTTAAGTTGATCTTTCTTAAAATTTTGCCTTTGATGGTTCACCGCGAAATGTGATATGAAATTCCTAAAGATGCATCTGCAATGATAAGCAATATTTTCATTTCTTTGACCAATGAAAATCCTAACTACAAGGGATAGAGCATAGAAGTAATTTTAAGAAAACACCAAAGAGCACACACTAATGCAATTTCCCTAAATCATATTTTTTGCACACAAACCAAAAATTCCAAAATGAAAGTGCATGTATCTGTTTTCAGCTCTCCTTAATGTGACTGATTCAAGAAGGAAAACTAAATGCAGCAATGACTCAAAATGTTTCACACAAAATGACAATTTCGACAATTTTTTCTTCAAAGAGAGAAAGGAAGACTCAAAACGACACTTTCAAGTTTGAAGAAATATCTTTTCGAAACTTTGAACAAAATCAAATCAAATCAAATACACCAAAAATTTTAATTGATTGGCTATGAAGGAGGATTTTACGACACTTCACTTTTTTGACGAAAATTGAAGACTTTACGACACTTTTTCTATTGAAAACGACAAATCGATTATTACTACTTTTGATAAAGGATTGTAAATGAAAAAAAAACACATAAAAACATTCACCAATCCTAATCTAAATTAAGTCTGATCTAAGTGATGTAAGTTGGCTTAAGTGATGAGGTATTGTTCAAAATCAGCACGCAACCCAATAGGGATGAAAACTAGTAAAAAACCCTCAACTCCTAGATGGGAAAATTGAGTTTCAGTCATCCATCCCAGGTACTAGTGACAGACAGTGCGATGCATATCACTTTGCCCTTTTGGGAACTGAGATGCATCTCACTTTAAAGTTCAAGACAATGTGATGGTCCAGGGAGCAATTTCTGAAAGTGTTTTGGCTCAAATTTGCAGCAGTTTTCAATGGATTAAGCTTGATTTAAATGAACAATGATAAGCAAAGTATGATGGAATGTCCTAAGAGGTTACTAAGCTACCACAAGGGCATTTTGATGCTTTTGCAAATAAAATGCTCAAGATATAAACTAAACCAGAGATTGACTGAAGTAGCATTTATCTACTACGCAATTGTATAACAAAAGCGGTTCGAAAGCTCCCTGGCTAGCTTCGGACTCTGTCTATAGTTTATATAATCCAACATAGAGCAAGAAATAGAAAAAGCCAATCATCATTTTCCAGTGGAGTCACCAATTTGTTTCCGGGAAAATTAGTGTCTTTTCGAATGACTAACCCTCTAGGTTTGGTAGCTAACCTAGAAACAACAATCAAAGCAATTCAATATCTTTCCTATGAGTGACAGATAAGAAAGAGATTATGAAAGACCAACCTGTAACTTTCGCTTGAATCCTCGCTTGATCTCCCTCTCCTTTGGCTGATCCCATAAATCCTCCTCGTACTTAAAACGCTTGGAGAGTACCTACACAGCTACAGAAACAAAGACCTGTCAAAGCATAATGATCCATCACAGCATAAACATCATAGAATCAGAAATATTATAAACAAATGAATGAATTTACAGTTAACACAATCAATTGGGAAAAATATTAAAGAACTTTATTGATAACAAGGAGAATTACAACCCATAAGAAGTCTGATCCAGCGCCATCCTCCCAGCTTCAAGCCTTCTTCACCTCATGAATCAGCAAGAACACACCAACAATGACACAATGCTCTCACCTCAATACTGAAACTAGCAACACTTCCTTACAACTCAAAATAATTCAGCCTTCTGATCTCTTGGATGAGGGATCCTTTTATAGATGATTGTAGGAGGTTAAGTCATCAATGGGGGTGATGAATGCCATTCTATTTTTAGGAATTAGTTCCATGAAAGAGGGGAATAGGAGGTGGTTTCCTAGTTCCCTTAGTCATCCTTGGGCGAATTTAGGAGGGCAAGTGGCACAGGAGAAGTTTCTAGAAGTTTCCATGAGAAACCAACTCTCAAACACTCCCGAAATTTTGTCTTACCTCGCCCATCACACCTACTAGAGGGCCAAACTGCGATGCATCTCACTTTGATAGTGTAGCACCTGAGATGCATCTCACCCTAACACAGGGCTTTCAACAATGATTCATTTTAGGCACTTTCTGGATGATTTTTGAGATGGAACTTTTGGGGAATGAGGCATTCAGATGACTTAGTTCCTTTAGGGCATAAAACAACTATTTTAGGGGTTGATGAAACCTAATACATCAACATGTAAGTTTGGGGTTGATGTGCCCAAATATGTCTATAACAGTCCTCCCCCCTTAGGAAGAAATGTTCCCCATTGCAGTGAGTTCCTCCATGAGATGGGGAAACTTCCATTGAACTTGGTCCCTAGTGAGCCACTTGCTGTCATGCAGGAGTTGGCTAGCTTTGTAAACTATATACAATTGGATATTCTGTTGGTGAGTGTTCTTGATTTGTGTGTCCATGATTCGATCAGTTTTGGTCTATTCCATGCATGATGGGTTTAACTCTATTAGTGTGAGTTGTTTTGCAATGTCTGATGTGTCCAGTAATAGTGGAAAGCATGGTTGAAGGAGGTCCACATTGAACACTGGGTGCAGGCCAAGGAATGGGGGAATGCTAAGCTCAAAATAATTGTCTCCCACAACCTTGGTAAGTAAGGTCCATATTGGAGTGGTATGAGCTTCCGATGGGCTCCAATAATGTGTTTTTTCTACAAATGAAATCAAACTTTGGTGCCCACCTTAAACTTATGCGGCAACCGATGTTGATCATGTCACTGCTTTTACTTGGCATTGGACTTCTCCAAGATGTCATGAACCTACTAGTGTATGTGCTAGATGTGTTAAATAAATTTGGTTTTTTATCAGCCTCAAACAATACATGTGTGGATTCTATTTGTGTAGTCGCATGAGGCATGAAAACATCAATCCGAAAAAATGGTTGAAATCCTAGACCCACATGAAAGGGATTGCAATGAATTGAGTTATGGAGAGCTCTGTTATAATTATGTTGCACATAGGGAAGGATCTCATCCTAGGTTCGTGGATGCTTGGAATTGTACATGTAGAGTATGTGCACTATCATCCTATTGACGACCTATGTCTGGTCATCGGTCTGGGGATGGAATGAAGTCAACTTGGTGAGCTTAGTGTCTAATAAGGTCAATAGGCTTGAACAAAATCTGCTCAAGGACCTTCTATCCCGATCTGATATAATGGTCTGTGGGATCCCAAATTGTACCTACACTCATTCAAAGAAGAGTTTGGCAGTGTAGTTTGCTTTGATACTCTTCTTGCAGTCCACCAATATAGCCATCTTACAAAATCTATCCACAACCACAAATACACAATTATTACCATGCTTAGTAGAAGGGAGGCCAAAAAAATATTCCATGGAGATGGATTTCCAAGGATGGCTGGGAGTAGGTAGAGGACTGTACATGCCTTGCTTCTTGATGGTTGGCTTGGTGATGGTGTAGGCAATACATGATCTGATATATTTCCCAACATCCTATCGAAGTTTTGGTCAATAAAAGTAATTTTGTAGTGCGACCATAACTTTCTCCACACCAAAGTGTCCCTGACCCGAGTGTAGTGTGTCTCCCAAATTAGCTTAGCATGCTCACTTGAAGGAACACAAAGGTGGTCTAGGTAGCATAATACTACATCCTTGAGGTGGAAATCAAGAACTTTCTTTCCATCTACTAGCGTCTGGTATGTGGAGGTGAACTCTAGATCATTTTTTTATAGTTGCAGCCATCCGGAGGTCTCGTGGCCACAAGAGTTGAGAACAAGAGTTAATGTTGCAACTGGGGGCTGACCGAGGGAGTCTGCAACATTATTGGTGGTGCCCTTTTTATATTTAATGTTCAAGTCCAATTATTGTAGATATGTAGATCACTTTTGATGGCGATTTTTTTGCAACTTCCCTTGTGTCTGTATAAACTAAATAGGTCGGTGATTGGTGTGGATGTCTATCTCCTTCCCCAAAATGTAATTCTTCCATCTTCAGCAAGCCTACATGATGGAATACACATCTTTATCATAGGTGGGGTACTTTCAAATTGTATCAGAAAGTGTCTTACTATGATAGGCCATTGGATGCCCGTGTTGGGTGAGGACTACACTAATAGCATAGTTGAAGGCATCTGTCTCAATTTCAAAGGCTGCTACAGGTCTGGTAATGTGAGTACTGGTGCAGAGCAGAGGCGAGACTTCAACTCAATGAACAACTTCAGTTGGTACTCAGACCAAGAAAAACTTGCTTTCGCTCTGTCCTTGGTAATATGAATCAAAGTCCAAGTGATATGGGATAATCCCAACATGAACCTATGATAAAAATTTGCAAGGCCCAAAAATATGCAAATCTTTGTTAGAGTTGTTGGGGATGGCCAATATTGAATGAATTGGATCTTAGTAAGATCCACATGCATGCCTCGCTCATATATGATGTAATCCAGATATTGGACCTGACTCATGCGAAAGGTGCAGTTCTCCAAATGTGTTGCAAGTGTTCTTCCAAACTCTTGCTGAAGATGAGGACTTTGTCCAGATAAAAAAAATGAATGAGTTGGTCAAGGGTTGCAAGATGTCATCTGTTAGCCTCATAAAAGTAGCAGGGGCATTTGTCAACCCAAAGGGCATAACCAACCATTCAAAAAGGCCTTCCTTGGATTTGAAGGCAGTCTTCCATACATATGTGAGCTCTAATAGAACCTAGTGATAGCCATACTTTAGATCGATCTTGCTAAAATAGTTGGTCCCCTTGAGTTGGTCCAGAAGGTCATCAATCTATGGGATTGGATTCCTATTCTTGACACTGATTTTGTTTAGTGCTCGATAATAAATTAAAAGTCTCTAGGTCCCATCCTTCTTCTGTACAAGTACAATTAGGGTCCCACAAGGTGAGTAACTTGCTCGGATGTGCCCTTTTTGCAGAAACTCTTGGATTTTCTACTTAATCTCTTCATCTTCTAGAATGGAGCAATGATATATCAACCTGTTGGGTAGAGGTGCTTTGAGAGTCAAATCAATAAAATACTTAACCTGACAGTGCAAGGGTACCCCTATGGGTGAGGAGAAGATGTCCATGTATTCTTCCACGACCTTATCCACCTGTTTTTGCTGCATGGAGGAACCCTTCCTAGGGGCCATTGATGTGGCCACAATCTTCCACTTATTTTGAGATAAAATCATAACTAAACCAAATTTCCTAGCCTGGGAGATGATCTTACTAAATTTCTTAACAGATATCAAAGAGATTAAGGTAGGAGGGTCTACCTCTGGTATCGTGTTTAAGTTATTACCTAAATAAATAATAACAGTGTGAGGCTTTAAGTCATATACAACATGACACTTCCACAAGTAACAATGTAAACTTTGAAAAGGGAACTATAAACTCAAAATGGGAACTCTGGCAAAAAAACCCCGAAAATACATCAAAAACAGTGCTAAAAACGAAAAGTGTGTATACTGGAACGATGTTTTTTTTTTTAGGCATCAATTTTGAACATGTTTTAAAAATGGCAGTGACTACGAAATTTACTATGAAATTTTCATGCAAAATATAGCTTCAAAACAAAAGTGATGATAATGGAACGATGATTTTTTTTTTTTAGGGTCAATTTTCAAATTTAAAAAAAAATGCTAGTAAAACCAAATTTTTATGTGCCAAACAAAGTTGTTTATGAGGAAAAAACACATTAATGTTTTTGGTAGAATATCATTTTTCTTTCCTAAGTATAAATTCAACATGTTTTCAACCATAACATGCTAAATACAAAAGAAATCGAAATTTTTTCAACTATAAAATTAAAAAACCATGACATTATGAACAAATTACATTACTAAATGAATTCAAAAGTCATTATTTGTATATTGAATAAAACATACATTATATCTCTAATTTAATATTGCATTGTAGATATTTTAAACAATAAAATTTATCATAATTAAGACATATAATCCAACAATATAAAAATGCCTCATAACTTCTCATTTAACACCATATGGAAATCATTAATTTTATTTGAAGATACAATGCATACATCAGTTATATAAACTGTCTTAAACAATTATTCAAAATCACTCATATTTTCTTGCACACCATCAGAATTCAAATCCTCAGATGAGTGACTGGATGCTGACGAAGATGTTCCATATTCTTCTCTTTCATCAACTAGTGCCCCATCTGAGTCCACATGCATGCCAAACATTTCAGGTTTCAAAATTCTTCTAGATCTACGACTGGTTTCAGCAGAATCCCATCTCAACACTATTCCTTTTGGTAACAACCTTTTTAGAATCTCTATCGTCTTGAAGCAAAGAGTTCCTCTCTTTGTTAAATTGAAGTCATAAACAAGTATGTCAACATACTCCAATTTTAATATGTCTGTGTGGTGGCAATTTATATTTGTACCCTTTCTTTTTCTCTTTCCGCCATTTTTTTTGTCAACTACCATCTCTGGCTTATACACACCATTGAATGGGTGTGTATTTGTGGCATACCAATGTACTTCAACACTTGTAACATCCTCATTTTCTGTAAAGACCTTTATAACTTTAGCAACCCAGAATGGATAGCCATTGGGATCTCCATCTGCTAGCACTGTAATCATGCGACCCTCCTTAATATCCTGTACTGAACCCCTGTAAAGGTCTTCCATGGCTTCACGTTGTGCACAAGATATTCTGGAACCAATATACATCTCTCTTTCCGCTGCCTGTGAAGAATTAATAATACCTTGAGATTGTTGCTGTTCAACAATGTTTATTTCCTCATGTTCATTCGACACATTTTTTGGCAGAATAAATGGATTTTTCAAAGGTATATCTTCATTTGTTGTTTTTGAAATGATATCACTTTGATTATTGAAAAATGACTCCCACCAAACTGAATCAGCAATGTCAAAGTACTCATATGTATATCTAATACATTTTTTAATTTCTTCCAGGCAATCAGAATAATTTATATCTCTATTCTGTCTGCGTGCATTCTGAACTTCACCAACTGATTGTAATAACAATATTTTTGATGCAAATATTGGATGATCTGGAATGAACTTCAAAAATTGCAAACCTGATGACGGTGCCCATTCTGCAGTAGTTGAATACTTCTTGCCCCATATTAGTGTTTTCCCATCAATTTTTTTGATACGAAATTGATGTTTGAAGCTAATGTCATTAAGTTGTTCAATGCATTTCCCCTCACCATATGATCCCAGAATAAACCTTCGCATGTCAACAATTTCTTCCAACACATCAAAAGTAGGCTCTGGGATGTATGATTTCTTAATACATTCAATTAGTGATGGCAAGCTCCCAACTTCCTTCCTCATCAATGTGATTGAAAAACGACTGATCATTTGATCAATATGGTCATGAGTGTGCCCAACAAGAAGGAAACCAACCTTTACCTTTTGAAAAATTCTCAATTCAACAAGCACGTTTAGATATCCAAAAACAACCTGATTTTTGTTTTCATGGCAAGTGTTGTCCAATTGTAGATACAAAACTTCAGGAAGATTACCAGACCAATGAGAAATCACATAATGAATTATGGTTATGGTCAGATTTGCATCATTATGAATATTTGGAGCTGTGAAGTACACCCTTGGAAACATTTTCCCATTGAAGACCATACAACCGACCAAGTGAAACTGAATAAAATTTTCCTCCTGTAAATTTTTGGGTGTGCGAAAAAAATGTGGTAAAAGTGTTTTCTTCTGGTCCATACCATCAATTATCAAACCCAAATATTTATTTGGATTATCATAACACTTATTTCGATGCTTGTACAACTTCTTCCTTTCGTTTGTTTGTTGTTCGCGATGATCCTGAAGTTCTTTGACAATTAAATCTACACAACATAAAAGAAATTCATTAAGAAATATGTTTTCATAGTTGATGACTATACAATTTTAAAAGTTAAAGTTATGAATGCTTACCTCTTTCTGACCCTTCACATTTGTCCCTTTTTGATTTAAGAGAAGCACATGTACTGCAAATCCCCATCCTTGTCTTCTTAGGAATACAGACATTGTTGAATTCTTTCTTCCATACTTTCACAAAATATTGATATGTAATAAACCGGCCATGTCCCTCAGCACCTTCTGCATATTCTTTGTATAAGTTGTAGATTTCTCGTCTTGAAAAATTATCTGGAATATGTATTGTCTCTCTATTTGGCACACACTCTCCATGCTTTGAAAAGAAATCTTTCATCCATGACATTGCAGTATTTGATAATGGCCCAAACTGTCTTTTATGACGTATTTCTGAATAAAATGTGGGATCCTTTTCCAATTTTTCTTGAATTCTCAAGAGACGAAAATTCCCAATCGAATGAAACATTTTGAAAGCTTTTCTACAGATAAATAAAGTCCCAATATGATAATCATAACCTGACAATGTAGATTGCATGCACCCAACTAAATATGAATTTTGCATGCTTTTATTCATTGACAAATATCTCTTCCTGCTTTCTAATGCAAATTTGAAATCCATATGTTTCAAGCAATCTTTTTGGCAACATTCACTTGAAATGAGAGCACTGATAGAAATTCTTCTCGTCAGATATTCTGCTCTACCCCTTGTATAACTAGAACAACTTGCATTGATACGAAAAGGTCTGCTCCTACTCCTCGATACAATATTTCTTGGCAACATCTCCATCATTGGATCATCATTTGTATAAGGATTTTCATCATCATTAAGAGGAATGCTATCCACACTATGATCAGCTCTGCTTTTCAAATATTGACTTGGAGGATATTCTTCCTCATGTGCATTGTCAGTGCTACTCTCATAGTCCATAGAATTAGGACTACGTCGAAAATGTGACTGTTTACTTATTGAAGATGCTACATCTTGTCCTTTGTCACTGCTACATTTATACTCATTAGAATTAGGACTAAGTGCATCATCCTGTCCTTCATCACTGCTGCTCTCATAGTCCTTAGAATTAGGACTAAGAGGACACAATGACACTCCATTCTTTTGAAATTCATCATCACGCTCTTCATAACTGTTGCTCTCGTAGTCCTAAGAATTAGGACTAAGTGGACACCATGACACTCCAATCTTTTGAAATTCATCATCCCGCTCTTCATCACTGCTGCTCTCATAGTCCTTAGAATTATGACTAACTGGACACTGTGACACTCCATACTTTTGAAATTCATCATCATGCTCTTCATCACTACTACTCTCATAGTCCTTAGAATTAGGACTAAGTGGACACTTTGACACTCCATTCTTTTGAAATTCGTTATCACGCTCTTCATCACTGCTGCTCTCATAGTCCTTAGAATTAGGACTAAGTGGACACTGTGACACTCCATTCTTTTGAAATTCACCATCATGCTCTTCAAAACTGCTGCTCTCATAGTCCTCAGAATTAGGACTAAGTGGACACTATGACACTCCATTCTTTTGAACTTCACCATCATGCTCTTCAAAAATACTGCTCTCATAGTCCTCAGAATTAGGACTAAGTGGACATTGTGACACTCCATTCTTTTGAACTTCACCATCATGCTCTTCATCACTGCTGCTTTCATAGTCCTTAGAAGTAGGACTAAGTGGAATCTGTGACTCTATTTATTTGAAATTCTCCATCCCCTCTTTCATCAGTGCTGCTCTCATAGTCCTTAGAATCAGGACTAAGTGGAAGAATTGACTTTTTATTCATAGTGGAAGAATTCTTACTATATTCATCAATATGAATAGAGTTGTTACGTGATGAAGATGTTGATGGTTTATAAATCGAAACTTCACTATCAGAACAATCCATCCCTTTCAAATAGAATATGTTGAATGATACAAATGGAGAGTCTCTTAAAGATATTATATAGCTTAAAGAATGAAATTTTCCCTCCAAAAATTTTCCCTCCAAAAAGTTTCGCGAAAATATTTCCCTCCAAAAATTTTTGCAAAAATTTTCCCTCCAAAAAGTTTTGCGAAAATATTTCCCTCCAAAAAGTTTCGCGAAAATATTTCCCTCCAAAAATTTTCGCGAAAATATTTCCTTCCAAAAAGTTTGTTAGATTTATTTACCTTCATTATTTTATTCTACAATTTATTGAAAAATGTAAACTAAATTTTTTTATGAAATAAATCATTAAAATTAAAATTGTAAACTACAACTTCTACATTAATTATTTTAATAGTTAAAGTATATAATATTTACTAAACAATTGATTTTTTTTTTTTTTTTAAATTTTTATAATATATTATAAAACAAATTAATCCCACATTCAACCCGTTGTAAAACAATTCTACAATATTCGCTTTATAATATTTTAAAACAAATTATCCCACATTAACTGTACGGTAAAACATCTCCGTAATTTCACTTATATATTAAAATTTCATTATCACTATTACTCACATCACATCCAGGTTTTCTGAAAATCGTTGAAAGACTCGTGAATTTGTGGAGCAGCTACATTGCTATCAACAACATATTCAACGAAGAATTCTCGCAATTGAAAGGTAAGTTAAATTTTTTTCCTTGAAAATTTTCATATTAAATTAGTTTAATGAAAAAGAATTTTTATTTTTATTTTTTTTAAATTAATAATTTTTCTGAGCCAAAATAACAATTACGTCCATTGTGAGCATGGTGGGCCCGATCAAACTCAATCGCCCAATAGCCATGGGTGGGCCGCCGTGGTGTCGCGGGGTGGGCGGGGAGGTTGGGCGAGCGGGCGGGGTGTGAGGGTGTTGGGGGGCGGTAGGGGGTGTGGGGGCGGCCCGGCGGCTCGCTTGCCTGTCGCAGGGTTGGGTGATTCTGAGAATCGCCCAACCCCCGTGGCGGGCGGGCGAGCTGCCAGGGTGGGCGCCACAGCCCGACTCGCCCCCTACCTCCCACCCCCCCTCCCGACACCCTCACTCCCTTCACCCACACCCCGTGCCCCTGCCCCCTTAACCCCCCCTCCACATTCCGCCCCCTCAACGCCACCCTCATCCCCTACCACCAACCCCTAGACCCCTCACCCCCACATCCCCACATGATTCGCTAACCCTCCCATCTCCACCGGCACCACCCCCTTCCACCTC
This sequence comes from Pinus tabuliformis, assembly GCA_031772625.1. NCBI lineage: Eukaryota > Viridiplantae > Streptophyta > Pinopsida > Pinales > Pinaceae > Pinus > Pinus tabuliformis. Next base: position 1,400,038,258 of record CM062818.1, on the reverse strand, counting down.
ATGCAGCCTCCACACCCACGCTCTCCCCACCACCTGACCCACATGCCCTCCCCCTCACCTCCTTCCTACCCACGTGTCCTCCCCCTAGCCCACCCGCACCACCCCCTCACCCGCACGCCCTACCCCCGCGCGCCCTCCACCTCCTCTCCTCCCGCGCACCCTCCCTCACCACCCCCTACACCTCCCCTTCCCCCCTCATCCCCCCACCCTCGCCCTCCCCCCCATCCCTCCGCCCCTCCAACTCCCCCTTCGTCACCCCTCCCCACCAACGTGCCCCCTGCCGCTCCCTCCGTCCCTCCCTCTCCCTCACCCCCCCTCTCACCCACGCTCCCTCCCCCCTACCCTCTCCCCGCACCCTCTCCCCTCCCTCATCCCCCTCCCCCTTCTCCTCCACCACCCCATGCCCTCTCCCCTCCTCCTCTCCCTCCCCCTCGCCACCCTCCCTCCCTCCTGCGGCCCACCCTCGGCCAGCGCCACCCCGGCAGCTCGACCCCCTGCCCGATCGGCGGCCGGGTGATTCCCGGCCGCCGGTCAGGCGGGGGGCGGGCCGCCGGGATGGCGCAGGCCTCAATTGCCCGGTTGCTGGTCGGGCGAGGGGGCGGGCCACCGGGGTGGTGCCGGCCGAGGGCGGGCCGCAGGAGGGAGGGAGGGAGGGCGGGGAGGGGGAGAGGGAGGGGAAGGGGGCGGAGGGGATGAGGGAGCGGGGGAGGGAGGGAGGGAGGGAGGGAAGGGGCGCGAGGGGAGGCGGGGGGGAGGGGGGTGTGAGGGGAGGGTTGAGGGAGGGAGGGTAGCGACGGGGAGGGTGAGGGCGACGGAGGTGGGGAGAGGGGGTGAGGGAGGGAGGGCGCGGGGCAGTGAGAGCGTGGGTGAGGGGGAGGCCGCGGGGGTGGAGGGGAGGCCGGGGGGTCAGGGTGGGGGAGCGTGGGGGGGGGAGCGTGGAGGGGAGACTGCGGAGGGGGGAAGGGGGCCGGGTGAGGGGGAGGGAGGGAGAGGGTGAGTGGGTGAGGGCGTGCGGGTGAGGGGGCAGAGGGTGAAGGGGAGGGCGGTGGAGGGTTGTCACTCACGATGGTTGTTACTCATTTTGAATTAATGGAAACTTCTATTATACACTTTTTGTTTACAAACAATTTTATTCACTTCTTTCATGGTTAAGTTTTCGAAGATTTTTAATGTGCACGGTTCATTTTGTTTCGTGCCTGACTGGGTGATATATTTTTTATTTAAAATCTTTGGCGGTATATTATAATTACTTTCGGTCAAATATTTTTTTATTTTCAATTTTTTTTATTCATTACATATATTTTTTTTGTACTTATTAAAAAAATCAAACATATATTAAATGAAATATTAAAATAAATTGTTTTAAATTTGAAAATATTAGATTTTTGGGTTTAGTAGATATCAAGATGTAAATATCATTTTGAGCATAAAGTTTAAAAAATGTTTACATGATTTTTTATTCTTCTACATTTTTATTAGATATAGAATCAAGATAGATCTATGAAGGTTTCGACTAAAAAAATAATAAAATGTAAGAATTTTATTATTATCACTACTTTCATATAACATATACATAGTTAATTTCGGAATGTTTTATTCATGATTTACTTTTTCTACATTAGAATGTTAATGCATACCCTTTTAGAATGTGAGGGGGGTGGAGGATGAGGGAGGGGGCGGCGGGCGGGTGAGGGGGGAGGGCGTGGGCGGGTGGAAGGGTGGGCGAAGGGCGTGCAGGTGAGGGGGCCGGCGTTGGTGGGCGTGGACGAGGAGGGCATGCAGGTGAGGGGGCAGGCAGAGAAGGGGAGGGCAAGGGAGGGCGAGGGCGAGTGGAAGGGTGGGCAGGGAGGTGGAGGCCGTGGGCAGGGCTGTGTGGGGATGTCGGGTGGGCGAGGGTACGGGGGAGTGCCTAGTGTGTGAGGGGATGTGTGAGGGGGTGGGAGGTGTGAGGGGGTGTGGGAGGGGTCGGGTAGGTGGGGGGGCAAGAGGGGTGGGGGAGAGGCGGGTTTGTGTGAGTGGGTGAGGGAGTGTGTGAGTGGGGGCGAGAGGGATGGGGGAGAGGCAGGTGGATGTTAGGGAAGAGGGTCTGCGTGGGCGCATGGGGGTGGAAGGGGGCCGGGTGTGGGTGGGGATCGAGAGGTTGGTGGGTCAAGGGGGCTGGGTGCGGGTGAGGATGGGGAGGTTGGGGGCCGATCCACCCCGTCCGGGCCCCCCTGCACGCTCGCCCCCACCCACCGCCCGCCCGTCCACACCCACGCACCCCTCTCGCCCACACCCACCTGGCCCGCCCGCTGACCCCGCCCGCCCTCACCCGCTTGGCTGCCCACCCCGCCCCGTTGTCCCTCACCCGACCTCCCGCCTGCCCACCGACCCACCCGCCCGCCCGTTAGGGGTGGCTGGGCGATTCTGATTATACAAATAAAAAATTTATGATATATTTTCGTTGTTAATTTAAGTTAATATGTTTTTGTTATTTACTGATTTATGTGTTTCTATTTTTCAGGAAAATGGCATCAAAGAAAATTTCTGTGAATCTTTCTGGACCAAAGACTCTTAAAGGTGCATCTTCAAGAAACATTGGTGAATGAACTCCACCTAAGCTCATGGCTACAAATCTTTCAAGTGCCTCAAGTGATAAGAAGATGATTTCAGACTGGAAGAATTCAAAAGAGATGAAATTTCCATCAAGAATCTGGTATGTGAAAGAAAGAGAAAGCACAAATGTGAATATATATCTATATATTGATATACCGAATGATAATGGAATTTTCGAGGTGATGGGAAGAGTCATAGATATGTGTTTGGTGCCAGACACTGAAGTTGTTTACATACTTACAAAAGCTTCCAAGTCACATGAAAGGATTAAATACTGACTATCATATTCATTGTATGACACGAGAGAGGTATCTACAAAGTTGTCTAAACAAATCGTAAATGAGATAACACAAAACATCGTAAGTATTGTTATTTATATTTGTATTTTGCGTTCTTGAAAGTGTCTCACTATATTTTTTTAACTTTGTTTTTTATTGACATATGATATTTTGTTTGGTAGAATTTTGTTGAAAGTTGTTCAATTAGGTTGGGAGGCATTCATTTCATAGAGCATGATATCATGAAAGTTGTCAGCAGTTTTTACTCAGTGTCAGAAGAAGATATGGAAAACAAGAAAAATGTAGTAATTGATGATGCTACAAAACTACATCCAAAGAATCGGAAAAAAAGGCCTCTGGTGGATAAATCTAGCAAGGGTAAACAAGTTAGTTTTGAGGATGATGAAGTTGAAAATTACAGTGAAGCATATGTTGCCATTACTGAAGATGACATTGGAACTAGGAAGAGCCATAAAAGACCAAAAGTAACAATTCCCAAGAATAAATATGTTGGGAATGTTATGACGAAGAAAAGTAAAGTTGAAGATTTTGAAGCAGTCATTACCAGCAGTCAAGAACCTAGTGAAACTTCAAAAGAAAGTAGAGAAATCATTACACCAGGAGCTGATTTAGAGGATGGCATTATCAAAACAAAACAAAATGCCATTCGAGAGAATTTGACAAAGAGAAACTTAATTGATGGTGGTCGTACATTTCAGCTTAATGTCAGGCAAACCTATAAGGCAAGTGAAGGACAATGTCAATATCAAGTTAGAAAGCCACATCATCTGCATGTTCACAACTTGAAGACATTGATGAGGTACAATCCATATGCTCATGTGGTTAGTTATGTGCTTCTTGTTGATCCACTTCAAGTTCCCAACAAAGAAGAATTTGATAAGTCAAAATGTTTTGAATACAATTATTATGTGCTTGGGGGGAACCATTCTGTAGAAGCTCAAAGACAATTGATGGAGGAATATCCTAATAACCCACATTTTGAAACAATGAAATGTATCATTTACGCTGGTTTATCAGATACAGAAGCAAAGTTAGTGGCATGGGATCATAATTCAGATAATGAATATAGGATGTTTATGACTTTCATCCAAAGGGTTAGATTTATTCGTAGTGAATTTGAAGAAAAATGTGGTGGGGATAGGATAAATGTTACTACAGATTTCTGAAAGGAATGTTGTATGGAAATAGGCTATCAAATTGAAGAGAAAACCAATTCAAAAGGTGGAAAAGGCAACAAAAATAGTGATTTATTCAGAGGTGTTCATAACATTTTCCAATTGGCATTTAGAATTGGAGATGTTTGGAAGTTGATTGATGAGATTTTTAGCATGTGGGAAGACATTGCCATTAAAAACCAGAGGGTCAAAAAGTCTAAGCCATTGATATGTAGCAACAGTAAATCAACGCCTAAAATGAAGCAGCTTCCAGACGATATGACTATCACACCTTGGAGGGCGATGCAAGGAGTGAAAGATGAAAAAATTGTCAAAACAATATTATCTTGTGTGAGCTCAGGGGAATTATCATTGGAGGAAATGTCTGAAGAATTTCAAAAGTAAGTTTGTTGAATTATTTTTATTTATTTCTAGATTATAATTATATTTTAAATAAAACATGTTGTTTTTGGTAGTACTTGTTATACATATCATTATATTAACTTTTTGTTACTTTATCTATGCAGTCACAAAGTTTACATGAAAATTCAAGAACAAATGGTTAGATTGTTGAATGAAGATAGTTGGGATGATGTTGTACGCAACTATCCAAATTCAAGTTCTACATCAACATTAAAAGCTTTTTATCTTGCATTTAAAAAGGTATCTTGATTTATACATTCATTTTTATTCACCTGTGTACTATTTTTAATTTATAACTTACACATATATTTGTTTATTTTATAAAAGATGAGGAAGGATGATAATGGAGCGCCAGATAGTTTCAAAACCTTTATTGAAAAAATAAAGATCAAGAGACTGAGGAAGCAACGCATTAAGAATGTTCAACTTGATCCAACTCTTAATCATTTCATTTGGAATGGGCTAGACACTATTCAATATCAAGTAATACAAGGCAACTGTGAAGACATTGCTAAACTCATACCTAAAAGGGATTATGCGCTAGTCATTGCAGATATTCCCCATGGTTTCAATATTCCAAACATTGACTATGATAGTGACCCTTATATTTATCAAGCTCTTAGTAAAGTGGTTGCTGGATTTGTAGAAGTCACGTCATCACCATTATGGAGATTTGTGACATTTCATTCAGACACACAATTGGCAATGATATTGTCAAGCTTCAAGGGGAAAACAAATTCAAGGATGCAGCTTACATGGTAAGACGTTTAAAATGTATATTTTATTAATGTTGAAAAAATTATTTATGTACAAGTTAATTGAACTTTTACTATTTCATGTTACAGGCAAAAGTCAAATCTTCTTAACAATGAAGATCAACAATTTATAAATGATTGTGAGTCCATTCATATTGATAGTTGGGCAAAAGATGATAGCCATATGTCTATGATTTTTAATCGGGTAGATGGAAAGAAACATAGCCAAATACTGACTTATGATGCTGTTGTGAGAAAACTAACATATGAAGACAAAGAAGCAAAAGGAGAGATAGTTAACATTTATCAAAAACCACAATTATTGATTAACTATCTTATAGACATATGTTCAAATGAAGGAGATTGGGTTCTAGATTTATTTTCTGGCTCAGGTAAGTTTTATTATATGGAATTTAATTTCAATATGTTATTTTTTAATTAATATGTCATTGTACTAATTTAGTTCATTATTTCTTTTGTGCTTGATAATTAGGTACAACACTAGCGTGTTGCCTTCAAAAAGGAAGAAATTGCATTGCAATTGAAAAAGATCCAGTACAGTGCAATTTCATTCAGCAAAGAATTAATGCTCTTCAATTTCTTCCAGATGCAATGCAAGAAATTGGGTTGAATAAAGGGGGCTTTAGTGAATCAGGTGTGGCAAAAAAGGCAAAGGAACCCCAACCACCATTACATGGAATGTTTGGAAAGACATACATTGGGAGATTCGCAGACATCAAAGATCCATTAGAAGAGGAAAATGAGCAAAAGGAAACAAAAAATATTGTGGAAGAAGACAATGATGAAACTCTAGAGGACAAAGAGTTTGGATTACATGACATTGTTGATTAAATTTAAGTTATGCTTGGAAATCAAGCTTTGCAATGTTTTGACTTTGACATTTTATGAGAAGAATAAACACTCAATTAGGGTTTTTATGCGTTCAATATTTGTAATATGTGATTTTCGCATTGATTTTTAAGTTAATAATTATTTTTTGAAAAAAAAAGTGATTATTATTATTTTTTTGACATGAAATTCATAAAAAAACTATTCTTTAACCATTTTTAGTTAAAATTTTCGTATAAAAATTGTGATTTTGACATGTCAATTCTAGCAAAAAATTATCAAAACGTGTAGTTTTTTAGTTATATTTATGTTAAAAATGGTTATTTTTATGTCCATTGTTAAAAAATATTGTTTTTTAGAAACAATTATTTCATGTGGATTGAAAAATTAATTAAGGATGTATAAATATGTAGAATATCAAAAATTCAAAATATCGACTTTCCAATTTAAAAATGCAAAACAATAAAAACATCACTACAAAAAAATTAAAATTAAAATAAAAAACAAGAAAATATGAAGAAAACAACCACTTCAAAAATTATCAAATTTACAAAATAATTATTTACATTTTATACATTAGAAAATTTAAAGCCAAAAAACAGGTCTTTTAAAGAAAGGGTGTGATGCAGAATACCCACTTTTTAAAATCAGCATGAAAACCACTCCCATTCTAAAACGTAATGTACATAAAAAAAATTAAAGTGCCAAAAACTATGCTCTAATTCTGCATCACCCCTTTTCAAAATCAGGTCACTTTTTTGCTATCTCTACGAAACGGGTAACAGTATCAGTTCCCATTTCAAAGTTTACACTGTTAAGTATGGTTGGACTAATCATACATCATAAACTTAAAGAGGATAAACATCACACAATACCTCATCTGTGAAGGGTTTGATGCTGTGGAGAAGGCGAGACTACTGGCTGACACGAAGATTTCTTCCTTGGTGAAGCCACCCGATGGTATATGACTACAAGTGTGGTGTGGTCGGTAAGCCAAATTACATCACTACCTCTTCTGAAATGAGGCTCTTTCGACTCTCACTGTTGACAATGAATTGCAGCGATGAACCCTTCACCCACATATGTGAGCGAAAGATACCCTCCCCCTCCTCTAGATCTTTGGGCTCAAACTTGTGGACCTTGGTGGTGGGAATAGTGGTGTTGGGCTCACTATTAATCTGATTCCATTTTCCACTCATCTTGTCAAGTTCTATCTTAGAGTCAGAATATGCATATGATTCTGAAACCTTTAGCTCAGTCCCCAGCGATTGCTTGGCTCGACACTCACTTGTGTTGTGAGTGGGGCTCTTATGGAACTCACACCACTTTCTTGTGTCCTTCTTTTTCTTCGTGGTGTTTCTCTTTGGTTGCAGCTTTGACAGGTTGTCCTAGGTCACCCCACATGTCTTTGTCCTTTGTTCTACGGTTTGGGGGCACCTTTCCCTTGCTTCAGATTCACAAATCCAAAGTATCACTTCTTCTATCTATACTTCTGCTTGATATTGACAATGTATTGGTAGGGAACACCAAGAGAGGAGATGTCTCAAAACTCCATCTCATCCTAGATGTATTTGTGCAAAAAACCATGGTACTTGAGTACCAAATGCCACTCATAATCCTTTATACTTAACTTCATGCGAAGGGTATGAAAAATATTTGTGAACTCTGACACATCTTGGTCCCTTACTTGCTGTAGTGTGGTCCAATTTATGTATTTATCTTCATAGCTCCTGATAGGGTACTATTGTCCTTGATGGCATATTAGAAAGAGTTCCAAGTGGGTGCGATTGAAAATAGTGAGGGTTCCCTCTCGTCCTTCTACTTATAGTAGGTTCCCACCAGTCGTTGATGTGGGTGGCGGCTTTGAGGAGTGCAAAAGAAAACGTTTCCCTATCTACGACGTCTGGATCTATCTAGCCTTCAAATATGGGAATATCAAAGTTGACTTGTACCTTGAAGGGAGTGGTGCCTTTAGAGTGGCTGCCGGATGAAGATACGTCGCCTGTGGGTATCCGCCGAAGGATCTGGAGAAAATTGTCCATCATCGCATTCCTCTATCGCTCGAGGGATTCTTCGAGAAATATTTATAAGGTATCTTTGGCTCCCTCGTCTTTCTTTTCTTCCACCATGGGAGGTCGTCTGGGTCTGTGAGGATGGTCTTGCAAAGGTTCAACCAGTTCGAGCCCTAAATTCTTATACTCGGACCTTGTTGGGGGCATGCAAAGAAAAGTAGAGAAAGAGAAGGCCGCTCTGATACCACTGATCCATAATTATGCAAGAACAAAAAAAAATACAGATATAAACATAAACATAGCGATGCAGTAGAAATAAAACTTCAGTTCATTAATATCAAAGAACTGAAATATGCTTACATACAAAATGGAAATAAACTAGCTCAAGTGATGGTAGCTTATCTATGAGAAGAGATGTGGTAGCTACATGCCTCTTGAATATGTTACAATGAGGGTCGAAGGCCTATTTATTATTTAGAAATGATGGAAAACCATAAACATCCAAAAACCTAACCTTAGGAGATGAAGTGGCAAAACTATGGGCCCCATTGGGGTAAATTGGCACATCAACTTTTCGGGGTCGTAACTTTGGCATAAGATCTCTGTTTGACATGCAAGATACCTCATTAGAAATATCTATTCAAGTATTATAAATTTCGACTAAAAATGTGAGTTAAAAACTCATGTTTTCCCATTTTCCAAAAAGTTGTTGTTTAGGGACTCAAGAAGGCTTCAGAAGTTCAGGACCCGAAAAACTACCAAAAATAGTAAAGTTTGCTAAAATTAATGAAATTGAAAAACTGAAAGAAACAATGGTGGGGTTCCAACTGGAATAGGTGGGTGGCCATCAATATGCACCTAGATCAATCCCCCCCCCCAGGAAGCAATGGTCCCCGTTGTGTTGAGTGCCTCCATGAGATGGAGAAACTTCTGTTGAACTTGGTCCTTGGTGAGCCACTTGCCTTGGTGGAGGAGTTGGCCAACTTTGACAACCTGATACAGTTGGATCTTTGACTAGCGAGTTTTATTTATCTATGTGTCCATGATTCGATTAGTTTTTCCCTCTTCCATGTAGTCTATGTTTAAATCTGTTGGTGTGATTTGTTTTGCAATGTTTGATGTTTCCATTAATGGTGGAAAGTATGGTCGAAGGCAGTCCACATTGAACACTGGGTTTAGGCCAAGGGATGGGGTAATGCTGAGCTCAAAATCATTTTCTCCCACAACCTTGGTAATGGTGTAAGGCCCATATCGGAGTGGTCTAAGCTTCTGATGGGCTCCGATAAGGTGTTCTTTCTATAAATGCAACCAAACTTCCTGTTGGGCATGGAATCCACCCAAAACATGTTTTGGGGCTCAAAGCCCAAGTTTTGGTCAAATATGTTGTATGACTCGGCGAATTGTGGGTGCGGAGCGTGAAATGTACATTGAGTCATAAGGTTGTTCGCCCTAAGTGTTGTAATGTAATGTAATGTCATGTCGACCTACCCATGGTCTACAGACCATGGGATTGTATAAATAAGAGCGAGGCTCTAAGTTGTAAAGATAGTTGGAGAGGAATGGATGAATTAATGTAATGATCTAGTAGCGGATAGAGAAGAAGTCTAAGTGTCTTGGGTCGTAGTTGTACGAAGAGACTCTGTAGCTGAGTGTGCGGGCCCCTGCAGCTGAGTGTGCAGGGCGAAGTTGAGTCTGTAACCCAAGAAGAAGAATAATAAAGAGAAGTTTGATTCTAAATACTGTGTATCTGTTTCTGTATGATTTTCTATGCATTTATACTATTTTTTTTATCGTGCACACTTATATGAATACTGAACACTGTTAAGTATAATTGGGCTCACACAGATAAGTTAAGTAATCGGATAATCTCGGGTTAATAGTAAGGAACTTGGGTAATAAAATGGGTTGTGCCTCGAACAAGGCTGCATGAAGGCAGCGTTGCAGGTTGCGAGGTACTGATAGGTGCGTGTAGCGACTTGCACACAGGGTCAAACTGCGGACCACTGAAAAACCATCAGACATCTCTAGGGTGTAGAAACCTAGTTCTAGCACCATCCCCTACTACTTCGGGTGAGACCTTAGTCCACGCTTCGCGGACTGTTTCCAAAAGGGCCAGTAGTACCGGGATTTGTTTGGCTAAATCACCTCTGAACCTGGGTCAAGCCCATACAAGCCAACAAATGGTTTCGTTGCTGGGACCGGGATCTGCATAAGGGATGTCTGATGTTGTGTCACTGGAATCCAACAAAGAAAGAAATTGAAGGGTGGTTGGACAAGAAGATTCATGAGTTCGTGGCGCAGGAAAACAAGAATCCGCGAGTATCTAAGGAACAGTGGTTGGAGCACTACTTATATACAAAAATCCATGAAATTTTCTTTGCATCCTTTCCTTTTGAGCTGTATGAGTGGATCGCGAAGCTAGCAGACAGTCAGGGAAGGTGTAGGCTCGACAAACCAATCGTGTGGACTCCAGAATTAGTGCGCAGACTAGAAGCATTAGGAGATAAGATCGCGCGAGTTGTGGACCATTGGCTCGATCGAATTATAGGAGGATTTATCACTGAGTTTGCGGTAGATACGACCGTCAACTATAGTGAGGCGGAGTGACGCTTCCTCAAAGGACTGCGAGGTAAGTATATTAAATCTTTGAACACTTGGATTAAGATGCTATTGTGTGAAAAGCAGGTTATGCGAATAAATTAATGTTTGGGACTACGCGAAGTGGGAAGATCTACAGAAGCGGAGGCAGTGAAGAATTAGAAACCAGTCCCTTAATTTCATCCTCGCGGGAAAGTGAGGAAGAGCTCGCGAAAGTTTCTCTGAGAAGCGCGGTCAGTTTGATAAGGCAACGAATTCTGTGCTTACCACCTCCACCTACACTGCCACCTATCTCACCCTCCGCACCTCCATCTCCACCCACCCCACCTCCGCCACCACCATAGTTCAGTATGGCAAGTGTGATCAAATTACCAGTATTCAGACGAGTAGGGAATGAAGATCCGAACCAATTCTGGTTTGTGGTAAGGGCGGTATGGGAAGCACAAGGAGTTGTGGATGACAATGTCAAAAAGGCTATGCTGGTAAGTGCATTACAGGATCGTGCATTAACATGGTATATCAAGCATTCTAATGACCATCCAAATGCAGGAATCGCAGAAATCCAGACCGCGCTGAATAGGGAATTTAGCAGACCAAAGTCAAAGACACAATCAATTATCGGGTTTAAGGAGATCGCGATGCTCTCGGGCGAGACCCCCTGGGATCTGGACCAAACATTGAAGAGTATGATTCGCGAAGCCAACATGAATTTGATGGATGGAAAACACTGCGCATGGTTTGTAGCGTCACTAACACCACATTTAAGGATGGTACTGTCACAACAAAAACTTTCCACCCAGGCCGAAGCTTTGGAGATGGCAATGAGATTGCATGAGACCCCTATACAAGACCCCGGTCTGGGAGTCCAACAAATCCACGCACAACTGCAAAATCTATGTCTGGAGATGTAGAGTTTGAAATAGGATAGGACACCTCAGCTAGAGGCGTGCGAGGAGGTATGGTGCATAAAATCCAAAGGCCAGGGGCATGACAAGGACCACTGTCCAATATTCGCGAATTACTTGACAGGAGGAGGGCTGATTCCATTAAGACCTGAGGCGCAAGTAGGACCAAGTGCGATGCCTGTACTATGGTGCACGATATGTTAGATAGGAGGAAAACACACTACGGATAATTTTCATCTATTGCAGAAGTATACGCAGATGTCCCAACAATTATTTTGTAATTTTTGTAGGTCGGTAGGCCATGATGAGTGCACTTGCAGAAGCTACGAACTAATGATGGATCGGACTCCTACCTATAGGGTGCAGACGGAAACGTGAGTCCTTGACCCAAATGTAGGAATGCACTGGATTTCAAGGGCGTGGACGAGGTCAAGGTGGAATGGGACCAGGGAGGGGTCACAGACAACTAATTTGTTACAATTGCGGAGGGCCAGGGCACTATGCCCACAATTGTACAAACCCGACAAGGACATCATGTTTGTATTGTACTCAGTTTGATCATGAGGCAGAAGACTGCCCTACATTGATAGCGAGGCTGTGTGAAAAAGAGGTACTCCAGCCTCTTCCGACTCAGAATTTGTAGATGATTAGGTCTGAGCTGCGCGAATAAGACCCGAATGTAGACATGATGCTCAGGAGCGGATTGACCACTGGCGATGATAAAGGTAAGCAGTCAGAGGAAAGTGCATGGGTTCGCAAGGCTCCTACAAAGGAACCCAAATTTGATTTAGAACGCGCGAAGGAGACATTCATGGAAGCTAAGAAAAGCTTCACGGAGGCCTCCACTTTAGGTAGTAAGGATCAATTGGAACCAGGGATGGATCCTTCAATGCTACCTACCTTTCTGGAGACATGCATGAAACTGCTGCGGAACAGCAAGGCAGTAAAAGGACTACAAGAACTTATCATTAGGTGCACGGGGTCAGGAGAACCGCGCGTGGTCTGGAAACTTGGAAAGCATGCATTGCACACAGGAAGGAAAATGAGGTTGATTGCGCAAATCGGTGAGTATGAAATGGATCAGGTAATCCTGGATCTCGGATTGGACGCAAATGTACTACCGAAATAAACATGGGAACGCATGGGCAGACCCACGCTACAATGGTCTCCTATTCAGTTGTGAATGGTGAACCAACAGAAGATCTTGCCCATGGGAAGATTGCAAGGGGTAACGATGGATATTGAAGGTGCGAGCACATAGGTGGATTTTGAAGTGATAGAGATTGTCGATGACAGCAATCCCTATCTCGCACTACTAGGAATAGACTGGGCCACCGATATGAATGGAGTCATAAACCTGAAGAAGCGCAAAATGATTTTTGAGAAAAAGTCACTACACATAGTAGTACCATTAGATCTAGCCTACGGAGCGCGATACATTGAACTAGTGCGCGATGATGATAGTGATAACGATCTCGATTGCATATACAAGATAAATGCATGAGAACAGGATTGGGTGAATCCGGCTGTAGATGGAAGGATTTCGTGGAAGTGAGAAAGCTCCTGCACTTCAGATTCAGACGAAGAAGTAGAGCACTGGCAGAATCGGCTACACGAAGTAAGAACACTTAATTACAACATGATGGTTAGATTACTGCGCTGCGTGACAACAGAGTCAAGGGATCTGCCTATGTATGACGGGTTGACAGTAGTGGATGAAATCCTGAACAAATTTGAAAGCGCAGTACCAGAACAACAGCGATTCAATGCTCTAAAATTGGCATTGCGCGTGACGCCTGCAAGATGGTGGGGTACCCATCAGAGAAGTTTTAAGGACTGGTGCGGATGCAAGAGGATGATGCGCCTACGATTTGGAAAACACCAGCTAAGGATGAGAGCCAGTTACTAGGGGTAGAACAACTTGAGCACACACCTCTCCCGGTGGGTACAGACATATGACATGCAACTTGCACAAGTGCACAACACTCCTAGAATAGAGAAATGGAACAAAATGCAGTAGTAGGAAAGGTGAAGTGTGCCCAGGATTATCCATGGAGAAGCATTCGACAAGGTGTGCGAGGTGCTGAACAAAGTCCACCAGGTGAAACACATTGACTGGGAGCTGCGCGTACCAGCGGTTCAATGGGTCTATAGGACAATGTGCAAAACCCTGACTGCGGAAACAATTCTAAGGTTGAAGAATAGGGTAGGGACTGTAATTTCCGAGGGGCATAAGATGATGAATCCACACATAATAACAACCATAGGTGCGACAGTACATGAAGCCCAGGACAAAGAAATCACACAGCTATGCGAGGTATAACACTTAAGGTTTCAATAAGCCATTCGACGAGGGAACCTTAGACTTCGTGAACTCGAAAAGGACCGAGTACGACTACGGAAGAAAAGAATTTTGATGGACGCAGAGGTCAAGAGGTTGGAAAATGAGATCAAGCAAGCATGTCTCGTCGATAAACCAAGGATGGCAAGGCAAGGTGCAGATGATCATACCAATGAATTAGAAGACTATCGCCAAGAATTGATTAGTCTATTGCCATGGCTAGGACCACATATCACCACATACAGTAATTGGGGGAACGCACTACATACAGTAGAGTGCGCGGCGCCGATTGTCACGAAGACAACTGAGGGTTTTTCACGGACTATCATGAGGGGAAAAATGGAGCCTGCACGGGTGGTGCGACCACCTGACTAGCCGTCGAAAGAACAATCTCAGTGCTCCAGGCAGTTGAAAGAGAGCGTGGGACTATAAAAGAGTCTGCTTGGGAGCTACGTGATAAGGGAGGTGCGCGCAGAGTCAGCATGTCACAAGGTTCACGCCCATGCATGGAGGGCTGCACTACCATGCAGGTAGGCTAGGAAGTGACCGTTGGTGTCACTGATCATGACGGGATTCCAGGTTTGAGGCCAAATGGAGTGGGTGGTGGACATTTAAGACAACAGTTATGGGAAATATTTCAGAAAATCTGCCACCAAGAAAGCATTGATGGCCCAAAATTGGGGGGAATGGTTGAATTTGAATTCAAAAGGTGCTATAAAACTCCAGGGGCTAGCCACGAGACAACACTTGTTCACTTGAGACTTGAGCGGTTGAATAGAGCACAGAGTGTTGAGCGCCGAGCGATATTCGAGCCCCTAAGTTTGCGAAAGACCGCATACAGTATAGACAAGATGACAGATACCTGGGCAGGTTTGGTTTTGAAGAAGGAACCACCAGTGGGGCCGCACTAACCCATACAGTACACGATGTTCTCGAAGATACTTGGGTCACACCAGAAATCCTGAAATCACCTTGGACGCCGAGACCGAAAAAAGATAAGCAGACAACAGGACCAGTCCGCATGTCCCCAAGGAATCTGCGGTTCGGCAAGCTATCAATGGAGGACAAAGGCAAGGCTGTCATGATTGAGTAAGTTGAAGAGGAGGAATTACAAGCTTTGATTGCTGAGGTAGAAGAGGAAGAAGACGTGGAGGCGGACATCCAACCAATGTGCTGTGCAACAAAATTACCTGAGTATGTCCCTCCGCAATAGGGGAAAGCTAAGGTACCAAAGGATCTAGATGCAACGAAGAGTGCACTCCAGACTCCGATCCTCCCCAATGAAATTACCTTTGAGGGTCCGCTCCTAGGACGTGTGCCTACCCTAAAATTTGAAGATTGGGACCTTGCAGACAACGAGAAGTTCCCACACTTAGAGATGGAGATCCTAATGAAATATAATACAGAGGGGCCGATGATCACATTACAGCCATGAAAATGGCTGCGCGGTGTGGAGAAGGCCAGGTTGCTTCATCTATAGTGGATACCACACTTTCATCGTGTGCCCATCACCATTTTCGTCATCAGGCAACTGATTTTCCTGGTGCATGATGGGTACTTATGGCTAGAGGAGCATATTCCCATCATGGTGGATCTCATCCACAAAATTTCTCAGCTTCCGTGTAAGGGAAAGGACCCCGCGACGATAGCAGGAAAAAGTGGCGATTTGGCTCTCACGGAAGCCATGAAGAAAAAATATAAGCTCAAGAGGGGTTACGCCATCAGCAGTATCAAGGATAAAGGGGTGCGTGTATCCACCCAACTCCTGGCTGGTAAGGTAATGATAAAATTTCACGGCGATGAAGTACCAGTGCTGGTAGTTGCGTTGGCCGAACAATGCGTGGAGGGGGTCCAGTTCAACTGGGCCAAGTTCCTCTGCGAAGAATTTTTGCTCAACTACAAGGAAGCCCAGGAGCAGGGTAAGACCTTCCACTACACGTGGTTGCTCTTGTCCATCTTGCTGGTAGTGAGAGAATTGCCGGAGGATAGTTAGTTCCCGAGCATTGAGCGTGACTTACCAAAGGCCACGAAGTACGCGTCGCTTTGGGCTACCAAGGACATGAAGCGGATTCATGATACAAAGATCTTCTAGGTGCTCATGGAGGTGAGCATCCGGATGTGGATTAATAGGAGGCCACGCCTGTCCCCCACAGTGCACAACAGTCTGCGGAGCTTTGCAGACTTCAAGGTGGACATGCACAATATTTACATCAGGGCACAAAAGGATTCGACATAGTAGTGGACAAAGCTCCCATTCATAGCCACTGACAACGTGATCTTTACAGTGTTAGAGACATGGCCTCCCAAGTGGCGTGCCCTGGATTTGGTAGAATTGGAGAAGACAACAGCGCAGAAAAGGAAGGAGGATGCCAAGCTGCGCATCACCCAGCTGGCTGAGAAAAGGCGCAACGAAAAAGCGGCAGCTGAGGTTAGGGCAGCCCGTGAAGCGGCACAAGCAGCCGCGGAGCAAAAGAAGTCTGCCGACGCAGCAATAGCAGCGCAGACAGCAGAGGCTGAAATAGCGCAGGCAAAGGAGGGCCAGGAAGTGTCTACAGGAGAGGAGGCAGGGGACATAGACCTTTCCGAAGAGGGTGCGGATCTAGGAACCACTTCGACCCAACTCAAACGGTCGCGCGTCCCAGAAAGATTGGGTCCACGGAAAAAGGTTAGGGCCTCGAAGCTGGCCATCGACCCGGTCACATTGATTGAAGGAGACTTCCATGACATCGGCGAGACAGTTCGCATTGTCACCAAGGAAGCGCTCCAAGAAGTTATGATAGAGCAGCAGACTGTGTTGGGGGCCCTAAGGGCGCAGCTACAGGAACTACAGGTGCAGCCCCTGTAGGAAGGAACCTTGTCCACCTACGTCGCAGCAGGTACATCAGCAGCAGAATAGATGCTACGTGCAAGGATGGCCAATACCATAGTGTTACCGAAGGAGTGCTAGCAGCAACAAATGAGATCAACAGAGCTGCGGTTGGCAGGATCAAAGGACTTGGCCTCAATTTGGCTGCCCTTCCGTGAGAAACACTGTACCAACTGCAGGATGGAATAATAGCAGAACTCCGCGCCAGGGAGGGCCGCACGATACAGGTTTTGAGTGAGAAAAAGATAAACATCAAATAGCTCAGCCTGTAGCGTGATGAACTAGTATCACAGACTCAACGGTTGGAACAGGTGGTAGACAATGCTTGCAAAGGCGTCCTGGAGCTAGCCATCCCAACAGATATACCAGCAGCAGAGCGGATCCACAAGTTGGTGACTGGCGTCTGTGAAGCCAGAGCAGAAATGACAAAGGTTTAGCTGGAGCTGAACCTTCAAATAGCTGAGCTGTGGTTGAAGGTGCAGCCTTCCACTCCCCCAAAAGTCAAAGAATAGCGCGCTAGCGCTATCCAAATAGGGTTGGAAGAAATTGGACGTGCAGTACAAGACTGTACCGGTATGTTGGAACAAGCATTTGCAGTCCTCACATCTTTGCAGGAGGACCCCAACATACAGTGCCTAGAAACAGAGGCACGCGAACTTCAGGTGCAGTACAACAGTGTCTGAGGAACTGCGCAGATAGTAGTCCTCACTCAATGGCTTGCGAAGATGCAGCAAGCTAAGGCATTGAAGGAGCAGGTGGATGTGGCGCGACAGAAAGAGGTAGTTCTCAAAGCGTGCATCCAGCCATGGATTGACGAGGCCTTCACCATCACGGCTGATATTGTTACACTAAAATTTGTCACCATGACTATTTGCAGTTAGTATGGCTCCATCAATTGTCATACTATCCTCCTTGGAAAGTCTTATACCTCTGCTCCTCATGTCAAACTCCAAAAAAGAGAGAAAGTCCTTAAAAATCAATATAACTCTGGTTACACAGTTTCTCTTACCCTTACCTGCGTGTACGCACCTCAAGTTCATAATACCTGCGTACTTGTACGCTCTGTCTGTAAAGGGGTGGGTGCGTACTCTTGTAAAGGTCAAAAGGCGCAAGTTTTACTTCAAAAAAGTTACTTGTGGTCGAATCTAGAGCATTCTAGAAGATGGTTTGATGTGGATTGAGCGCCTCCAGATGGTTCATGCATCCCAAAGAAAGAGGAACTTATCCCATCAAGAGGGGAGATATCCCATTGAAAGAGGGGCTTATCCCATTGATGGTGGACCTGATTAACTTCCTCCAAATCATTATAAATACAAGCATTGGGCCAGAGGGAGGGGAGGTTGAAAGCTGAACATTCCTAAGGGTAGATGCTGCTGAAATTAGGACTCCCTTTTAGAGCTTGAGAGGAGAGATTCCCATCCTTTCTTAGCTTCATTTGGAAGTGGGTGAGCTGATCAAAGTAAAGGAGAAATCTTGCTGGACCCTGGGAGGGACCTTCACAACACCAAGGCACTGGTTGTAATGGTTTCTTTTGTTTCCAATTAATACAATTAAGTTCATTTTTCTCAACAAGTTGTTATATATAATTTGTTTCATAAACTCCTTGGTCTTTATGATGAATATGTTTTATTATATGAGTTATTTAGGTGCTATGTAATCGTTTTCTTGTTAGTGAATGCAGGTTTCAAAGAGAAGGAGGAGCTCATCTGGATCGGAGAGGCTTGGCTGCTACAAACAACGTTGGACTAAAGGTATGCTTTAAACACCTGGTTGCTTTTATTTTAAAAGGATATTTAGGGAAAGATAGTGCTTGATTGTCTTGTTTGTCACTAGAAAGCCTTAGCTTCTAGGGAGGTCGGTTTTGTCCACAAAATTGACTCTTTCCACATGACAAAATGGCGACCATACTGGGGAATCCATGGATTTGATTGATTTCTCTTTTGATTGATACTTTGATTTCTTTCTGGTTTTTGACTGATTGACTGTGAATTTGGGTGGAATAGCTTAGGATTGAGTTAGTTTTTATTTTTCTTGGTTTTGAGAGCAGTACACACCCTCTGTGTTAAGCACAGTGCGTACCTGTATGCATTTCTGCTTTGTACACAGAGCGTGGCCGCACCTGTGCAAACAGGCTGCCTGCGTACCCTGTCAAAAGTTTAGAAAATTTCAATTTTTTCCTTTTACCTATTAGATTTTGTTTATAGTTTGTTTATTGCTGCCCAGATCCACTGGTTACCTGTCAAAAGTTTTCATCTAAGCTTGTTTCATTAGCATCAAGGGTTTTAGTGAAGTTCATAGAAGTTCTAGCCCTAGGTTTGATTTTTGTATTGGTCTTGTAGTGACTTTGGCTTTAGAAGTTGTAAAAACCTTGGATATCCCTGGTCTTTTCAGTCTTCTTAGGAGTCGGACCTTTCGTAAAATCCACCTTTTTGAGAAACCTACCTTTGTGTTGTCTCTTTGCGGAATTTCGAGAAGGCTTGATTGTTAAGCTTTGAATTTCATTCTTAAGAAAAAGAACAAGAGCTTTTTATTTTTGTTTTTAACTAGTTTATGATTCTGCATGAATTAGTCCTTGGTTGAATTGTAACTGAGTAAAACATCCTGGAATTATATTTTGTAGGCTTTTATCTCATTAGATTTGCTTTTAGGTAAATTTCTCTTAGATTTGCTTTTAGATAAATTTCTTTTAGATTTTCATAGATCTTAAAATTGATTTTTGTTAAGTAGTTTTACATTCTTTGTTAAAATAGGAAAAATACAAAAACTCTTTTGAAGAAAGTTTGTTTTAGTAGCGTTTGAAGTCTTTGAAAAGAGAAAGGAAGTTTTCATGAAATAATTAGTGGTCATGTGTTGTGTGCTTTGGAAAAGATAAAGAGATTGTTTCTTTGATTTTCATTGCCAAGAAAGTTGTCTTTATAAATTTTGCATTCTCCAACTCTCTTAGCTAGGGAATTCATTGAAAAGGAAAGATAGTTTAAATCATCCTAGGTGCATCTTTTTAGTGGATTTGAGTTGAGTCTACACACCATCAGTTTCATCTCCGCTACCTTTTGTCCTAAAGAAAAGCCATAAAAATTAACGCTTAAAGTAAAATTAACTTAGTAACTTTTTATTTACTAGGGCTCTGAAACATCAACATAGATCAGGCTAGTGTCTTGGAGTAGGAGAGTAATTAACTCTCTAAGACAGTAAAACCAAACAAGTAGCTTATCTTGTGGTAGGATAAATCCAACTGTTACATTTATGCTCTGGGAAAGCTCCTCTTAAAGGAGAAGCACGAGATCGTGTCCGAACCAGTGAGGGAATCAATCCTCCTTCATTGGGAACGACGCCAGATATGCACGTACTACAAATGGTAAACCTCGGATTAACCATTGTCGAGGAGCCTGGGGTCACTTGTCGGTAAACCTTGGATTATTGTCAAGGAGCCGGCAAGGGGATTGAGCTTGTTACTTTGCCCTTGCGTGCTATCGGATCGTAGACTGTTCCCCCAGGTATATTTGTTGCTGTTGGTGACCTTAGTGACTATTATCTTTAGGGTTCTACCCAAGGTGATGGTGGAGGGAAGATCCCACTGTACCTGGAGCAGATGTCGGCTAGACTCACTTGGATTTTCTGGGGGGTTCACTTCACTCGAGATGGTTAAAGTGGAGGAACTTGTGCCAGTCTATTCATTAAGCAGGTTGCCGGGGTAACTGTTCCACCCGCCACTTCTGTACTGAATTCTGCGATGTTGGATTTCATCACCAACTAGTGTTTTCGGTCCGGAGGGTTACTGTTTGTGTGTGGTTTGACGCCCTAGATTCTTTAGGCGTGTGATTCGAATTTGTTTGGTTCTTTAGAGACTATAGGTGGTTTTCTTTGAGATTTTACTTTGTTTGCGTGTGCAGTAGTTAAAAGTTTTAACTGTGGTTGAATTACCGAGACAGCCCCGTAGACTTCGGGGCCAGTCTCCTGAGGTTGTAACCATGGCCGATTTGTTGAGGAAGTCCCGTAGACTTCGGGGCCAACCTCCTGAAGACGTCCCGGGTCATTACGAAGGTTTGAAAGTCCTCGTAACTCCTAGTGGCAGTAAAGTAGGTTCACCTGAAGAAGGAGAGTCTTCGTTGGTAGTTCATCCTGATTACCAAACTCTAGAAACAGGTTATAATCCTGAAGCTATTTCGGTTTCTGAACTTGCTGGTAGTTTTTCATCTACTAGTGATATAGGCGAAGAACCTGAGATATCTGAACCTGTTACTCCAACATCGGGGTTAGTCTCTCCAACTTCTAGTGCTCTTGATTCACCTAGGGTAGAAAGAGTCATCACCGAAAATCTTCCTTCTGGTTTGATAGCTATTGAAGAACTTGCTCCAGAAGAAGAAATAGGCATCTCTATCCCTGAAAATTAACCTAATATTGATCTAAGGGAGTGTGAATCCATTTTTTACAGTCCACCTAGAAGCACTACTTGGTATCTTTCTTTAACTAATTATTTGGACAACTTAGGGTTAAGTTTTTCTCCACCTCGTGCTCCTTATCCACCTAGGGGTATTTATACTCCCGTAAATATGTCAGGTCAGTCGTCCATGTTTACTCAATCGCCTGAATCTTTTTTGTACGGCGGTCCTTCTGTTCCCTCTGGGTATCAGTCACTTTCTGGTACTTTTGCGGGAGCATCTCCTCAACCCATTGAACATGGGTTATTAACTGGAAACAATGGTAATAAACCGTTGAGCGTAGGAGACATTTTCATGATGTCAGGTTCTATTCCCAGTTCTCAACCTCAAGGTGGCCAGTTACCGCCTGGGGGGCAACCTCAAGGTACACAAATTATGTCTGGGGGGCAACCTCAAGGACAGTATGTGCCTACGGTACAATACATTCCTCAAGGTCAACCCTAGACTCAATATGTACCCCAAGGTCAACCTCAGTATCAATTTATACCTCAAGGTCAACCCCAGTATCAGTACATGCCTCAAGGGTATCTACCCCAAGGTCAGTACTCGAACCAAGGTTTCCAACCACCCCAAGGTCAATCTTATGTTCAAGGTATGGGAAACGTACCTTTCAATTATCAATCCTACCCTCAATTCGGTTATGGATCTCAATATCCTCAACCTGTTATGGGTCAATACCCCAGAATGAACATAGTGTGGGATCCATCGCAAATTCAATAGGTGTTGCAGCCAAGTGTGCAGTTGTCATCTCAAACTGGACAACCCTTAGTTTCTGGTTCACCCCAGCAACCAGTCCAGTCTAATATTCAAACTTCTGTACCTTCGGTAGTTTCTCAGTCTGGGCCTATTTCGCCTCGTACTCCATCTCAAACAACTGCTGCAACTGCCGCAACATCTGTTCAATCTACCCCACTTACTTCTGGAGTATCGACAGCTCCGGTTTCTACTGTTTCTGTATCTACTCCTCAGACCTCTTTACCATCGTCTGGATCCACGATTCAAACTACGGTTCAGATGCCTGTAGGCCAACCTGGTTTAAGTACAGTTGTCACAAGTCAACCACAATTCGCTTATCAACCGTACCAGGGACAATACCAATTCGGTCCTGATGTCCAGCAGCCAGTTTACCAGTATCAACCGTATCCTGGGTACACTTATCAACAACCACAGCAACCCCAGTACGGTCCGGTTAATCCTGGTTTTTTGGGAGGATACAATATCCCAAACGCGATTCCTATTCCAAGTTATCCTGGATATCCTCCTCCTGGGACTGGTCTCGTGACTCAGAGTTTTAGGGATCCTAATCGGCAGCTACCGTTTATTGCAACTTTGGATTTACCAGACTTGTCACGCCTAACGAACGATCCAATAAATTATCTTCCGTTTTGGCCGCCAATGCCGAATAAGTTGCCCAGTGACATACCCAAGTTCGAAGGTAAGTCTGGAGAGGACCCGTCGAATCATGTGGTGACTTACCACCTCTGGTGTGCCTCTAGTTCCATCTCGGATGATTCGATCCGCTTACGTCTTTTCCAGCGCACTCTCATTGGTCTTGCGGCCAAGTGGTACATTGAGTTACCACGGGCCTCTTTTTATAATTTTAGCCAGTTAGCTACCTCGTTTTTAACTCATTTTCGGTTGCCGGTCAGATATGATAATGGCACGGAGTTACTAACTTCATTAAAACAATCGACGTCCATGTATATTTCTGATCATATTCATGAATGGAGACGTCGAAGGCGGTTAGTGAAAGTTTTTATCCCGGACCAGATCTTAGCTGAATGGTTTGTTAAATCATTGTTACCGAAGATTACTGAAGACGTAGCTAAGGCCGGAGTAGTTACTGAGGAGCAAGTGATTGCTCAAGCGCAGTACCTTGACTTAGTTTATACTCAGTCAGGTACGTTACACGAAAAGATCCCAAATCTTCCTAAGTCAAATCAAATCGCTGCTGCTCCTTCGGGATCTCATGCTGCTGATGGCATGATTGGTATGGTGAACACTAAAAGTAAGAAGAAATCCTCAAAGAATTCTTCTCCTATTATAACCTTACCAGACTCCCCGACAGGAGATTCTTCTGCTGAGGTTTCCGCCGATATTCACGTTGTAGAGTCATCTACGACTAAATCAAAATCCGGTGGAAAGAAGAAAGGGAAGAAGAAGAATAAAGCAGACAAAACTCCAAAGGAGAAAACTGAAAAGTCGGAAACCAATGATGAAAAGCGCAAGCCTCGTTATCCATGTCTTATTTGTGAAGAGGAACACTTTACAAGAGACTGCCCTCATCGAGCAGAGGTTGCGAAGATCGTCAAAGGTTCCCAAACTCCTGCTATTTTGAAAGATCCATTTCCAAAGGAGGATAGTAAGATGATAGGTTCTTCCTCGAGTGCCAGTGAAGAACCCATATTGATGATGTCTCATGTAATGATTGCGACTCGATCGCAAGATTATGGTAGTAAAAGTCCTGTTGATGGCAAAGAAGCAGAATCTTCTCTTTCTAATCCATCAACCTCAGCTCCCGGTTCCAATCCACTACAGATCGAGAAGCCTAACCCAGACTTAGTAATCAAACCACCCGCCAAGGGTGTACTTCGAAGGTCTGCTTTCAATCCACATGCGAGAGCGGCCCAGAATTACAACATTGTTGAGGACTTAGCTGTTTCACCCTCAACAATGTCGGCTTTGGAAGTGCTGCAATCATGCCCAGCACAACGCAAATTACTCTTGTCAGCTATAGGAGCTGTTGATGTTCAGGACCCGAACCTAATAATCTTTGATCTAGAAAATAGTACACCGCGTTTACCTCATCAAATGGCTTTCCAGATCCCAGTGATAGTAAAAAATTGGCCTATTCATCGGACTGTAATTGATGAGGGAGCTTCCACGTGTATTATGTCGATACAATGTTGGAGATCGCTTGGTTCTCCTTCACTAAATCAATCCCCAACAATTCTTAAGGCTTTTGATGGCCGTGGGTTTCATCCTTTTGGCATTCTACAGGATTTGCCTATAGGGGTTGAAGGAAAAACCGTTAGTCTAGATGTGGAGGTGGTTGATGCCCCTCTAGACTACAACCTTCTCTTGGGTCGAAGTTGGTCTTACGCTATGACAACGGTCGTTTCATCGATCTTTCGAGTAATAAAGTTTCCATATAATGGCAAGATCGTAACAATAGACCAGCTGGCTTACTTTTCATCCGACCCATCCTCTTCAGAAAGTATTTAGCATGTCGGTAAAACGACTATCCCATATAAGGATGTTGGAGTAGGATTAGTTAAAGATGCCGGTTTACTGGGAACTTTTCCTTTTCCTCCTATCAATGCATTGTCTTCGTTTGCCTCAATTCATATGATTACATCAGACACCATTGTTTATGACGATCTTTGGATCGTTCCTTCTGAATCTGAGATAGACTCATTTGGTGATGCTATGCCTTTGAGTCCATATGAAATTGCCTATGAAGCCGTGCAGTCTTTTACCGACCCGCGTTCAACCAAAATCGACCAAATGAATGTGGTCCGTGAGGAATCACTTTTCACATCAACCTCGGAGTTAATAGCATTTCCCGAAGTTGTTTCATCTGACGAGCAACTTCGTGAAGTCCTGTGTGTAGACGATTTACCATGGGAAGATCTCCATCATAGATCTTCGTTTTTACCTGAGGATGATCGTTTTGAAAATGATTTCTCATCAATCTTTACAACTGAATATGTCAAAGAAGCTCAGAATCCAATGAAACATCCTGATTCAGAGCTGAATTTGGGAAACATCTCTCAAACTATTCCCATTGACATTTCAGTCAAGCCCGGAATTGTTGAGAACATTCATATAGGTGCCTCATGTACAGATGACGAAATTCAGACATACAAGGCCCTATTTCAAGAATTCTGCGACGTGTTTGCCTAGTCCTATGAGGAAATGCCAGGAATTGATCCCGTGATTGTTGTCCATGAGATCAAGACTTACCCAGACGCTAAACCCGTCCGGCAAAGTTTGCGTCAGATTCACCCATGAAAAGCGGCTGCAATTAAAGCAGAAGTTGAAAAACTGTTGAAAGCAGGTTTCATTTATCCGATCCCGTTAACGGATTGGGTATCGAATATTGTTCCGGTTAACAAAAAATAGGGAACAATAAGAATATGCATCGATTATAGGGACATTAATCGAGCTTGTCCGAAGGACAACTACCCAACACCCTATATCGATCAAATAATTGATGATTGTGCCGGTAGTGAAATATTTTCCTTTATGGACGGTTTTTCCGGTTACAATCAAATCAATATTCTACTCGCTTTCATTTGTCCATGGGGGACATTTTCTTATTGCAAATTACCTTTTGGGCTTAAGAATGCCGGAGTAACTTTTCAAAGGGCGATGTCTTATGCGTTTCATGACATCAAACACATTGTGCAACCATATCTCGATGATTTGCCCGCTCATTCATTACAACGAGCTGACCACCTTGTCCATTTACGAGCAATCTTCATGAGGTGTAGGCATTATCGTATTCGGTTGAACCCACACAAATGTGTCTTCTGTATAGAAGTGGGTCGATTACTGGGATTTGTAGTTTCGAAAGCCGGCATTCGCGTCGATCCCTCGAAGGTAGAAGCTATCATCAAATTGCCTCCTCCTTCGAGTCTTCGCCAACTCCAAAGTTTGCAGGGGAAAGCAAACTTTTTACGACGATTCATTCCTAACTACGCCGAGGTTACAAAGGGTTTTACCCGGTTGTTGAAACAGAACGCTCAATTCACTTGGGATGAGATAGCTCAGAAATCTTTTGATGCACTCAAGCACGCGTTGACCCATGCACCGTTGCTGCATCCTCCCAACTACAACCAGGATTACTTTTTGTACTTCGCCGCCACTCATTCCACCATTGGGATGGTC
Source organism: Pinus tabuliformis (assembly GCA_031772625.1). Classification (NCBI taxonomy): domain Eukaryota; kingdom Viridiplantae; phylum Streptophyta; class Pinopsida; order Pinales; family Pinaceae; genus Pinus; species Pinus tabuliformis. The sequence continues at coordinate 1,400,012,129 of CM062818.1, read as the reverse complement.
TTAGTTCAGGAAGACGAATTCGGAACAGAACATGTGATATATTACCTTAGTCGGACGTTAAACCCAACTGAGCTAAAATATTCACATGTGGAGAAATTGGCATCGGCAGCCGTTCAAGCTGTCCAACGTTTTCGTCCCTACATTTTACTCCGCAAAACTACAGTCATTTCGGATTGCAACCCTATGATCTACATTTTGACTAAACAATTGCTAGGGGGCAAGTACTCTAAATGGATTGTTATCCTGCAGGAGTTCGACTTGGAGTTTGAGAAATCTAAGTCTAAGAAATCTCTAGTTTTCGCAGAGTTAATGTGTGACTTCCCGCGTGCTGACACAGAAACTGTGGCAGAGGAGCCCATTGCGGACAAATCTTTGTTTCTAATCAGCACTTTAGATCCGTGGTATGGGGATATCATCATCTATCTCCAGACCCAATCCTTTCGGCCCGAAGTTTCAAAGTCGGAACATCGGAAAATTCAATTCCAGTCCCAACAGTACAAAATTATTGGAGATACTCTTTATCGCCGTGGGGCAGACTTGGTTTTTCGACGTTGCTTAACTCACGAAGAAGCTGAAAGGGTTCTGAATGACTGTCACTCTGGAGCGTGTGGCGGTCATATGTCTGGGTATGCCACAGCCCAAAAGATATTGCGCGCTGGCTACTTCTGGCCGTCCTTGTTTAAAGATTGTATTACTGCGGTCCGAAAATGCCACAACTGTCAAGTGTTTGATCAAAAGATGCGCGCTCCACCTGCTCCTCTCCACCCTATAATTGCCGTTGGTCCTTTTTCCAAATGGGGTATCGATTTTATTACATGTAACCCTCACTCAGCCGGGGGGCATGCGTATATCATCCTTGCGGTAGATTATTTTACTAAGTGGGCCGAGGCGATGCCTACATTCGAGGCAGACGGCAAGACAGCTGCAATTTTCATATTCAATCACATAATTGCTAGGTTTGGTGTCCCACAAGCGATAATCACTAACCATGGGCACCATTTTCGAAGCGTTATGATGACAGAACTTACAGGCCAGCTTGGTTTGTGTCACGATAGCTCAACTCCTTATTATCCACAAGCGAATGGTCTGGTTGAGTCCATCAACAAAGTTTTAGTTATCATGATCCGACGAATCACTGGTATTCATCGGTCGAATTGGCACAACATGTTATTTTCAGCGCTTTGGGCATACCGAACCTCAGTGAAAACATCAACAGGGTTCACTCCTTTCCAACTAGTTTATGGTTTGGAAGCTGTGCTACCCATTGAATGCGAAATCCCGTCACTGCAAATGGCCATCGAGTTACTTCAAGCTACTTCCGAAGAGGAGAAGCATTTATTATACTTAGCTCAATTAGATGAGAATCGACGTGATGCTGCATTGGCGATCGAGACTCACGCAAAACGTATGAAAGCTCAGTATGATCAAAATGTGACCCCTCAAAATTTTTCGGAAGGAGACCTAGTGTTATTGTATGATCAAGCTAATGATAAATTCGGTGCTGGAAAATTCGTTCCTATGTGGCATGGGCCCTATATTGTTAAGCGAAAGCTAGCAAAAGGGGCCTATGAGCTGGTAGACTTTGACGGGGACTCTTTGGGTAAACCCAGAAATGGACTTTACCTTAAGAGGTATTATGCTTAAATGATGGGTATGGAGATTTTTTAGTTAGGTTAGTTTTTCTTTCTAGCTAGTGTGTTTGTTAGTTTAGACAGTGTGCTTAGCTTAGAGAGTGTGTTTTTCGTCGTTATTCTGGCTTATCTTGGTTTTACTCTTGATGTTGCAGATGTCGATGCCTCTCCAAACATACATTGGATTTGCTGATGGTGCTTGTCGTAGTACACGGAATATCTCTTCCGCAGCTTGGGTTATCTATTCGCCCTCTGACGAGTTAGTTTCTATGCATGGGGTGAGCCTCGGTCAAACAACAAACAACATTGCCGAATACAGTGCAGTGATTGAGTTATTGTCTGAAACTATTTCATTTGGGATTCGGAGTTTGATAGTGAGGTTAGATTCTGAACTCGTTGTATTACAGCTTAATAGAGTGTATGCCATTAGAAATCCAGTGTTATTAAGGTTATTTTTGAGAGTGCGTCTCTTGGAACGTGAATTTGATTACATTGAATATCAGCATATTCCAAGGTCTTTAAATACATTAGCAGATGCAATTGCTTCTCGAATGTTAAATAGACATTTGCAATAATCATACATGTAAATTTAAAAACATTTCATCACACATGTTTAACAAGATAAGCCGGTAATAATGATATATATAGATAGGAGTGTGTCAAAAAATACATCGTCTTCGATCATAGGTTGAAAAACACCTTATGATCGGCAAAAATGATAAGTACAAAAAACCAAAATGTCACATGTGTCTACAAAACAACCATCCAATCACTGGTGATGATCTCTATATGACACCACTGCACGGGCTACCCTACACAAGAACCTCCTAAAAGGTCCTGGGACCCCGACTACATAGTGCTGAAGCCTGATAGGAATATCATCTATGGTAGTCTCCGGTATATTTGCTGTAAGACGCTCTAGGTCATGTTCCAACTCGGTCAAAGTCTCTGTGGCCTCGTCCTGTGGGGCCGGTGCCGCTGCAACTGGTAGTCTCCTCTCGAAAGGCCGGAGATTGGCTGGACGTCGTGGGCCTACATCTGCATTTTGAAAATTATTACTATCAGTTTTGAGACGATATAAAAACAAAAAAAAATAGATAGTTTAAAAACTTGTGGAAAATGAATTACCTGTATCATCCCATTGTTCTCCCGGTGGAAGAACCATGTCCGGATCTCCACGAAAATCAACTCCGGCATAAGGAAAATCCTGTATAGAAAAGACTTGGTCCTCTAACCAGTGAAAGTACTCCGGAGTAAATCGGACAACCTCCGTGCCCTCATCAGCATGACGGGCCATAACCGCAACCCATCACATCAATTTGGGTTCTCAGGGAAGCCCAACCTCAATAGTGAGCTGCTGTGGGATCAGCATCAGAACCCTCTCTAAGCCAAAACTCACAAATAAAGGCCCATAACCAAAAGTCTTCAGCTATCCGTTTTTGGCTCTAGTCAGTTGGCCTTTTAAATTTGCCAACACAACATCACACCAGTTGAAAATGGTACCTCGATAGCAATCAATCGCCATCTGCATCTGGGATCCAGTGGTAATGTGTAAACTGGCAGCCCCGCAAAGTATGGTAACTATAAAGGCAATCACCATAAGTTTAGGACGGGATATAGTTTTGATCTCTATCCCCTTTTCCTGAGTCTGAGTGTTACACCACTCTAGACGGAGACTAGCGATGGACTGGCCACCCGGCCTAGTCCCGAACAGAGTCAAGTGTTCGCCTCTCTTGTGCAAACCAGTGAGAAAGTAGATATCTGAGGGCTCCATCTCGAGTTGGTGCCCTCCAATATAAAAACACTGGTCCTAAACGTTCCATCTTTCTACCAGCCATTCTAGAAATCTCACTTGGGCCCTCATGCCAGGTATGGCCCAGTATTTATAAAAGGCCGCATGCCTTCAAAGCATCAATTGACGGTTGATGATTAATGGCGGCCAAATCAACATCTTCGTGCTCTCTCTCGCGCCAATAAAGCATGGTGAACAATCTACACACCAGAAAACATCCATTAGAATCCATGAAATCAAAAATTTTTGGTCCAATTTAGAGAATTTGGGGTTTGAAAACTCGTTGCGCGGAGTACACACCCCGCCTTTAGGAACAAAGCGTGGGTACGCAGGTTCCCTTAAGGCAAGGTGCGTACGCTCGACATTTTCCCAACTGAGAAAATGTCGGGGTACGCAGGTCCCTAGTTTGGTCCCTGCGTACGCCGAGAGGCAGTCTTTGAAACCCCAAAGCCTCCAAAAAATAAAATCTAGGGCCTAAAAAAGAATTCTAAATGGATGAAAATGAAGAGGAGGATGTTCAAAATTACCTGAAAGAGACGGCGTTCAATTTCGACGGTCGGATTCTCCGCAATTTCCACGGGAAGTTTCTTGCCAATAGCCCTTTTTCTCTCCTCAACAGTAAAATGGTAAAAGTGAATTGGCAAAAACCCTTTTTATAGGTTTTTTGGGTAAATAAATGGTAAATTTGTTTATTTTTCACCATGAAAAGGTATTTTTCAAAGTATTTTTATCTATCTTCAACAGGTATGAGTAATGTGTTGGTTTTTGTGCAGGATAAAGGATTTTCAGGGAAAATTGTCATTTTTTACAAACAAAAACATCAAAGTCATCTTTAAACCCTTTTCTGACTCCTAAAACATGAAAAGATTGCCAAGCGTTTCTTTTACACTCGTTAAAACAGAATTAAAAGACGGTCCTCTTATAGCCCTTTTCTGACCGTAAAAACATGAAAATATTGCCGGATTTTTGTCGTTTCAAATTCGATATTGGAAATAAAACGACGTGTCCTTGATCGCTTTTTACTTTTCAAATCAGAGACACTAATCATGAAAGTACTCCTTGGTTGTAAAGATCAAGCGGTTCTCTCAAGTATTATTTTATACTTTTTCGGGCTTGGGAGACACAAATTTACGAAAAAGGTCAACCCTGGAGTCTTCTTAAGTTTTTCAGACTCTCTAAAATTGAAAAACGCCGAGTTTCTCCTATACTGGACTCGTTAAAATTTCACAGTAAAGGACCTGTTCGATTACAAACAGGAACGGACCACTCCTTCTTAGGGTTCGAATCTAAACTAAGTTGGACTCATTCGAAGGATGAGCTTATAATCAAGCATATGTTATCCTCCTCAAGCTTGTAAAAAATAAAGAGGTACTTGCCAGAAATGGTGGGGGAAAAGAGAGAAAAATGAGCCTATTTGTTATCCTTTGTCTCAGAAAAACCTTATCACCACTCTTGAACACGACACTTTTCATTCACCTGGGTTGGGAAATCCTTTGCCTAATAGTTGATCAAACCAAATTGAAAATCTTCAGCCGGTTTCTGGGTATTAACTTTGGGTCACTCGTCACCAAGCCATCTGTTGTGTCGTTATGTGTTCAAGAGGTCACTGCAAATAAACCATTCATCTGCAAAATACCTGTCATCCATCTTGACCATCCCTGAGTCAGTCCTTACAGCTACATTTCTTCAACTTGATCTATGATTTTGTGTTGTGGGCTTGCCTGCAATGGATCGCTTTCTATCGACATCAGCACATTATCTAGAAAGGTGATCTAGGAATCGTCAGTACCTTGAAATCTGCATGCCTCAATGGCAGGTTTCTCGCCTTTGACAACAGATTACATCATTGACTTTCGATCGAAGGATTCCGTGATATGTTCGACATCAACACATTCATTCACATCTCATGGATTGTACTGGGTACTTTGAGAACCATTGACATCACTGGTGGTCTCTCTCACCCTTGTTAACAGTTTACATCATCGACTGGTAATCAAGTGGTTTCTACCATGTTCGACATCAACTCATTTATTCGCATGGATAGAATCGTACTATTTTGGGAAGCAGAAATGAAGACCCTGGATCTAGTTTCCGCCATCCAGGCTGCGAGGAGTTTTGTATTCATTATACAGTAGACTAATCATAAACAGATGGCTGCGTCCATACTGTGTCTACATGAGTCTATGATTATGATGTACTGCGAAATCATTCCTATATCAGAGCAGTAGTTAGTTTGTTAGTTAAAGTTTTTGATCTGAGTATGGGAATGCCTACCTCAGCGATGATATGATCTCATATATGTATTTTGTGTTGAATATTTGCAGGTTCCTACTGGGCTCTCCACAAGATAATCCTTGAAATGATAAAGTGCTTCACCCTTCCTAGATGATATGAAACCCTAATCTACTACAGGCTTCGCACTTTAGGGGGCAATCTGCTACACTAAAATTTGTCACCATGACTATTTGCAGTTAGTATGGCTCCATCAATTGTCATACTATCCTCCTTGGCAAGTCTTATACCTCTGCTCCTCATGTCAAACTCCAAAAAAGAGAGAAAGTCCTTACAAATCAATATAACTCTGGTTACGCAGTTTCTCTTACCCTTACCTGCGTGTACGCACCTCAAGTTCATAATACCTGCGTACTTGTACGCTCTGTCTGTAAAGGGGTGGGTGCGTGCTCCTGTAAAGGTCAAAAGGCGCAAGTTTTACTTCAAAAAAGTTACTTGTGGTCGAATCTAGAGCATTCTAGAAGCTGGTTTGACGTGGATTGAGCGCCTCCAAATGGTTCATGCATCCCAAAGAAAGAGGAACTTATCCCATCAAGAGGGGAGCTATCCCATTGAAAGAGGGGCTTATCCCATTGATGGTGGACCTGATTAACTTCCTCCAAAGCATTATAAATACAGGCATTGGGCCAGAGGGAGGGGAGGTTGAAAGCTGAACATTCCTATGGGTAGATGCTGCTGAAATTAGGACTCCCTTTTAGAGCTTGAGAGGAGAGATTCCCATCCTTTCTTAGCTTCATTTGGAAGTGGGTGAGCTGATCAAAGTAAAGGAGAACTCTTGCTGGACCCTGGGAGGGACCTGCACAACACCAAGGCACTGGTTGTAATGGTTTCTTTTGTTTCCAATTAATACAATTAAGTTCATTTTTCTCAACAAGTTGTTATATATAATTTGTTTCATAAACTCCTTGGTCTTTATGATGAATATGTTTTATTATATGAGTTATTCAGGTGCTATGTATTCGTTTGCTTGTTAGTGAATGCAGGTTTCAAAGAGAAGGAGGAGCTCATCTGGATCGGAGAGGCTTGGCTGCTACAAACAGCGTTGGACTAAAGGTATGCTTTAAACACCTGGTTGCTTTTATTTTAAATGCATATTTAGGGAAAGATAGTGCTTGATTGTCTTATTTGTCACTAGAAAGCCTTAGCTTCTAGGGAGGTCGGTTTTGTCCGCAAAATTGACTCTTTCCGCATGACAGATATTGAAGGCAAGCTCGCACATATACTGGGGATGTACACGCTAAGGAAGGGATTTTCTCTTGACAAAGAGGCTTTGGAAGAGCACATGCAGCAAGTCCAGCAAATCGAAGAGCAGTGCGCTGCGGACCTCCGAGCAGTTTGGGACTAGTTGGAGGGACTCCACGCCAAGATCGCCGCACCGATAGAGTGACTCGAGGGCGAGTCACGATGTTTGTGTTGGTGTCTTGTTGGGCATGGAATCCCCCTACAACATGTTTTGGGGCTCAAAGCCCAAGTTTTGGTCAAATATTTTGTAAGACTCCGCGAATTGTGGGCGCGGAGCGCGAAATGTACATTGAGTCATAGGGTTGTTCGCCCTAAGTGTTTTAATGTGCTGTAATGTCATGTCAGCCTACCCATGGTCTACGGACCATGGGATTGTATAAATAAGAGCGAGGCTCTAAGTTGTAAAGATAGTTGGAGAGGAATGGATGAATTAATGTAATGATCTAGTAGCAGATAGAGAAGAAGTCTAAGTGTCTTGGGTCGTAGTAGTAGGAAGAGGCTCTGCAGCTGAGTGCACAGAGGCCTAGTAGAGTTTGCAGCTGAGTGTGTGGACCCCTGCAGCTGAGTGCGCAGGGAGAAGTTGAGTCTGTAACCCAAGAAGAAGAATAATAAAGAGAAGTTTGATTCTAAATACTATGTATCTATTTCTGTATGATTTTCTATGCATTTATATTGTTTTGTTTATCGCGCGCACTTATATGAATACTGAACACTGTTAAGTATAATTGGGCTCACACAGATAAGTTAAGTAATCGGATAATCTCGGGTTAATAGTAAGGAACTTGGGTAACAAAATGGGTTGCGCCTCAAACAGGGCTATGCGAAGGCAGCATTGCAGGCTGCGAGGTACTAATAGGTGCGTGTAGTGACTTGCGTGCAGGGTCAAACTGTGGACCACTGAAAAACCATCAGACATCTCTAGGGTGTAGAAACCTAGTTCTAGCACCCTCCCCTACTACTTTGGGTGAGACCTCAGTCTGCGCTCTGCGGATTGTTACTGAAAGGGCCAGTAGTACCAGGATTTGTTTGGCTAAATCACCTCTGAACCTGGGTCAGGCGCATACAAGCTAACACTTCCTCACCCAACTTAAACTTGTGTGGCACATGATGTTGATCATGTTGTATCTTGTACTTGGAATTGGACTTTTCCAAGATGTCATGAACCTGCTGGTGGATGTGCTCGATGTGTTCAATGAATCTAGTTTCTTTATCAACCTTATATAGTACATGTGTGGATTTTTCCTGTGTAGTTGCATGAGGCATGGCAACATCAATCAGACACAATGGTTGAAATCCTAGACCCACTTGAAAGGGATTGCGACCAGTCGAGATGTGAAGAGCTATTTTATAATTGTGATGCACATAGGGAAGGATATGATATAAGGTTTGTGCATGCCCGACATTATACATATGGAGTATGTGCACTATCATCTTGTTGAAAACCTGTGTTTGGCCATCAATATGGGGATGGAATGCAGTCGACTTGGTGAGATTGGTGTCAAAAAGTTTCTAGAGGCTTGAATAGAATGTGCTTAGGAACCTGCTATCCTGATCTAATATAATGGTTTGTGGGATCCCAAAATTTAACCACATTCATTCAGAGAAGAGTTTGGTAGTGTTCTCTTCTATGATACTCTTCTTGCAGACCGCCAATATATCCATCTTAGAAAATCTGTCCATGACCACAAATACACAGTCATTACCATGCTTAGTAGAAGGGAGGCTAGACAGATAATCCATTGAGATGTATTCCCAAGGCTAGCAAGGAGTAGGAAGAGGAGTGTACTGGACTTGCTTCTTGATGGTTGGTTTGGCGATGGTGCAGGTTGTGTATGATCTAATATATTTCCCAACATCCAGGAAAAGTTTTAGCCATTAAAAGTACTTCTGAAGTACAACCACAATTATCTCCACAACAAAGTGTCCTGCGAACCAACTGTAGTGTGCCTCCCAAGTCTGCTTGGCACTCTCGCTTGAAGGAACACAAAGGTGGTGCAGGTAGCATAATAATTCGTCCTGGAGGTGGAAATTAGGTACTTTATTTCCATATACTACCATTTGGTATGTAGGGGCGAACTTTGGATCATATTTGTATAATTGCGTCCATCAAGAGGTCTCATGGCCACAAGAGTTGAGAACAATAGTCAATGTTACAACTAGGGGTTGGCTAAGGGAGTATGCAACATGATCGGTCCTACCTTTTTTGTATTTAATGTTCAAGTGGAATTGTTGTAGATATGTAGAAAACTTCTGATGGTGATCATTCTACAACTTCACTTATATCTATATAAATTGAAGAGGTCAGTGATCGGTGTGGATGACCGTTTTCTTCCCTAATATGTAATGCTTCCATTTCTGGCAAGCCTACAAGATGTAATACATATCTTTATCATAGGTGGGGTATTTCTGAATTGTATTAGAAAGTGTCTCAATATGATAGGCCATTGGATGCCTATGTTGGGTGAGGACTACACCAATAACATAGTTAGAGGCATCTGTCTCAATTTCAAATGGTTGCAGCATGTATGGTAATGTGAGTACTGGTGTAGAGTAGAGGTGACACTTCAACTCAACGAAATCCTTCTGTTGAGACTTGGAACAAGAAAAAATTTCTTTCACTCCACCTTTGGTAATCTGACTCAAAGTCCAAGTGATATGGGAGAATCCAAACATGAACCTTTGATAAAAATGTGCAAAGCTAAAAAATATGTGAAGCTCTTTAAGATTGGTCGGGGTTGTCCAATCCCGAATGACTTGGATCTTAGTAAAATCCACATGCACGCCTTGATCATCTATGATGTAACTCATATATTGGACCTGACTCACGCTAAAGGTGCATTTCTCCAAGTTGGCACATAGTTTGTGCTGCTGCGGGGTTTAAAGGACCTTCTGAAAGTGTTGCCAATGTTCTTCCCAAATATTGTTGAAGATGAGGATGTCGTCTAGATAAAAAACGATGAATGAATTGATGAAGGGCCACAAGATGTCATCCATTAGCCTCATAAAAGTAGTAAGGGAATTTTTCAACCAAAAGGGAATAACCAACCATTCAAAAAGGCCTTTGTTGGATTTGAAGTTGGTCTTCCATACATCTGTGGGCTCTATTGGAACTTGGTGATAGCCAGACTTCATATCAATCATGCTGAAATACTTGGCCCCCTTGAGTTGGACCAGAAGGTCATCAATCTATGGGATTGGATACCTATTCTTGACAGTGATTTTTTTTAGTGCCTGATAATCAATACAAAGCCTGTAGGTCCCATAATTATTCTATACAATTACAATCGGGCTCCCACAAGGTGAGGAAGTTGTCCATATGTGCCCTTTTTGTAGCAACTCTTGGAATTTTTGCTTGATCTCTTCATTTTATACAATGGAGCAGTGATATATTGACCCGTTGGGTAGAGGTACTTCAGGAGTTGGATGGATCGAATGCTTAACCTGACAGTGCAAGGGTACCCTTGTGGGTGAGGATAAGATGTCCCTGTATTCTTCAACGAACTTATCCACCTGCTTCTACTGCATGGAGGAAACCTTCCCATGGGCCATGGATGTGGCCACGATATTCCCCTTACTTTGAGAGCGAATCAGAAATAAAACAAATTTCCCAGTCTGGGAGATGATCTTACTGCATTTCTTAGCAGAGATCAATGAGATGATGGTAGGCGGGGCTACCTTCGGTATCTTGTATAACTTATTACAAAAATAAATCATAATAGTGCGAGGACTTGACTCATATACAACATAATGCTTCCAAAACTATGGTTGGCCTAATAATACATCACAAAATTTAAGAGGAGAAACATCACACAATACCGCATCCATCAAGGGCTTGATGCTGTAGGGAAGGAAAAATTGTTGGCTGACACAAAGATCTCATCCTTGGTGAAGCCACCCAATGGTGTATGGTTTTGGGTGTGGTATGGTTGGTAGGCCCAACCATTTCATGACCTCTACTGAAATGAGGTTCTTTTAGCTCCCACTATAGAAAATGAATTGTAGTGGCGAACCCTTCATCCACATATGTGAGTGGAAGATACACTCCCCCTCTGTTTCTTTGGTCTCAAAATTCTAGATCTTGGTGGTGGAAATAGTGGCGTTGGGCTTTGCATGAATAATAAGCTTCCCTTTATCATTGCCTTTATTAGGTTCTGACTCAAATTCAAAACATGCATCTGATTCTGAAGCCTTCAGCTTGGCCACCAGTCACTGCTTTGCTCGACACTCACTTGCGTTGTGAGTGGGGCTCTTATGGAACACACACCACTTTCTTGTGTCCCTCTTTCTCTTCGTGCTGTTTTTATTTTCTTTCAGTTTCAATGGGTTTTCCTGGGTCACCCCGCCTTGGCTTTGTCCTTTTCTAAGTGGTTTTGGGGCAAGTTTCCCTTGCTTTAAATTTGCATATTAGAAGTCTCGCTTCTTCTGTTTAAACTTTTTCTTGATCTTGTAATGTATCAGTTGGAGGGCCAAGCGAGGACATGTCTAGGAACTCCATCTCATATTGGATGTATTTTTTCATTCAACTGAGGTACTTGTGTACCAGATGCCGCTTAGAATCCTTGATACCCAACTTTATGCGAAGGGTATGCAAAATATTTGTGAACTCGAGCATGTCTTGGTCCCTTCCCTGCCGTAGCATGGTCCACTTTATGTACTTATCTTCATATTTCCTAACAGGGTAATACTGCTCCATGATGGCATCTCATAAAGAGTTCCAAGTGGGTACAGTTGAAAATAGTGATGGTTCCCTCCCTTCTTCTTCTCATAGTAGGTTTCCCACTAGTCCTTGTTACACAATATTTTGTCACACCTCCTGCACTTCCTTGTGTCATACCCTAGAGTGCCCGAAACTTGGAAATTTTGCAGTGTACCCATCCTGATATCCAATCAAGATCCTCCCTGGAGACTTAATGAAAACGTGCCTAGATCCTTCCCTAAAGAAGTAAGCTCTAAAACCCTAATTTCAGGATCAGCACGACCTTGACACTGGAAACTAGTGTTGATGGTAGGTTGCATTATATTGGCTTCGCATTTCCAGTGTGCTTTTTAATTGGATACTCACGTTGATCTCTAAAAGGAAAGTTTTCCTAAATAAGACAAGACGATTCGTGATCTAGAGGCTTCCAGAACGACGAGTTAGAGGTTGTTAGTTGTGGATGTGGTTGAATTCTCCCAATATTTCCCTTTGATCTTATCCCTGTGAGCTACCTCCTTGAGATTAGGTCTTTCCCCTATATTTGGAGGGATCATAACTCCATCTCCCTACCTATTTACTTATCCTCTTCCATTCCCAAATGGTTGGTCTCTGATTATTTGCACCCTTATGCTAAGATAACACCTACATGCTACTCATTTGGCTTGGAGAGCTTGAGCTTGGACTTGGACATTCACTCAAGGAGGGCTTATTGACATCAAGGCTTGGTTGTATGCTTCCTCTTTTATTCATTAATATATACAACTATTGGTTCACTTTCCATAAATTCTTGTGTTAATGCATCATTTATCTTAATACTCCTTGATCTGTTAAGTGGATTACATTCAATTATGCTAGTTTCACTTGTATGATTTGTTGTGTCTTTGATCTCTTGTGCAGGTATTCAAATGCTATGAGTAGTAGAGCTGAGCCTGAGGAGCGAGCGATCAAGATCTTCAACAAAGGAGTGTGTTATAGCATCAGAATGAGGTAGGTATCCTTCCTCTTCTCTCATTTCGATTGTAATTTAGGAAAGTGTCTTGTAGATTGTCATGTAGGTTGCTAGTCCCACTCATTGGGCTAGAGGGATCGTCTCTGTCCATAGAGAGGATTTACCTAGACAACAAAATGGTGAATCCACTAGGGAAGCTATATCCTTTCCATCCATTCCTTCAATCAGATTCTCTGATGAGTTTTACCAGCCATCGATTTTTTGGCTTGTGTGCATTATTGTAGCTATTTGCAGTCACTATATTTTGCTTGAGAGTGTTGAACCTGCTTTGATTTTGAAGATTTTTTATTTTTTCTTATTTTTCTCACCCATCACGTTTTCTGCTCTGACTGAAGCACTGCCAGTGTTGATTTTCAATTTACAGTTGTGCTACTCTACCTTTCATTGCCCTTTTACCTTTAAAAGGCATGTTGATCCTAGAGGATAGAAGAAAAATTAGGGTTTCTTCTTGTTTTCAGTGATTTTCAACCTTTGTGAGTGATTTTCCAGTGTAATTACAATGTGTTTGTCTTGATTGTTATCCTTGCATGATTGCAATCATCTCTTGAATTTGTTGGTGTGTGTTTGGAGCTTGATTTCCTTCTAGGGTTTCTAGGTCTAGGTCACCCTTCAATGATTGCTTGGCTTGTCTATGTGAGATTGATTCCTTCCATTTAGGAGTCTTGCTGCTTTTGGGAACGAGATCCCCTAAGGACAGTTTTGGGGCTAAAAGCCCATGTTTTGGGTCAATTTTGTAATAAAGTAGTAAATTCTCTTCATTTTGTGGTCGGGGAGCACGAAGGTGTCATGAGTCATAAAGGGTTATCCGCCCTTATTTTGTAAAGTGTAAAGTCGGTTGTAAAGATCCACCCATGGTCCGTGGACCATGGGATTGTATAAAAAGAGCTAAGTAGGTAATCTCTAAAAAAAGGAAGAGGAGTCATGAGGTTTTGATAGTAGAAGAAAAGGCTTGGAGTCTGAGAGCGAAGTCTAAGTGTTTCAGGTCTTAGCATAGGTAGAGGCTCTACAACTAAGTGCGCAGAGGCCCAGGGTAGAAGTCTGCAGCTAAGTGCGCAGACCCCTGCAGCTGTGTGCGCAAGGCGGATAGAGTCTGTAATTGTCTGAAGATATCAGTGAAGAGAAGTTTTCTACAAATTTTGTGTCTTTATTTCCTGTTCATGCATCTGGTTATATTGCATTTTGGGTTTAATGTATAATATTTATGTGATATGCAAATATACAGGATTATATGAGTTCATTGAATGCAAATAAGAACATCATTTTATGTAGCATAACTATGATTGTTTAATAAGATACGTAAAACACTTAAGATAACTTGGGAACTTGTACAATACCCTGTCATCGCAACGCGAAGGTACCTAATCCATAGGTTAGGGTTGCGCGAAGGTCAATCGCACCCCTTCGTGGAGGTACTGAAGGATGGCATAAAGGGCTAGACTAACAGAGCCATAGAACTTAGTGACCTGCATGAAGGCAGGAACAAAGGGTATAAACCGACATCACGACCATCTCAGGGTGTGGAAACTTGGTTCTAGCTCCTCCCATACTGCTTCGAGTGAGAGTTCAGTCCGCGCTCCAAGGGCTGATGCCGAAAGGGCCAGTAGTGTAGGGATTTGTTTGGATAACTAACATTGAACTTGGGTCAGGCCCCACACAACCAACAAATGGTTCCGTTACCGGGACTCGGAATCTACATAAGAAATGTGTGATGTCGTATCATTGGAATCCAACTAAGAAAGAGAACGAGGACTGGTTGGACAGGAAGATCCACGAATTCAAGGTGCAGGAGAATAGAAATCCATGACAGACAAAGGAATAGTGGCTAGATAGGTACCTGTATATAGAAATTCACGATATATTTTTCTACTCCTTTCTGGTTGAGCTATATGAGTGGATCACAAAGCTAGCAGATAGCCAAGGAAGGTGGAGACTTGACGGTCCTATTGTCTAAACCCCAGAGTTAGTACAGAGACTAGAAGCCTCTGAGGATAAGATCACCCGTGTTGTCGATAATTGGCTTGATCACATCATAGGAGGATTTGTGACTAAATTTGCGGTCGATACATCAGTTAGCTACAGCGAGGTGGAGCGACGTTTTTTCAAAGGTCCGCGAGGTAAGTACTTGAAATATTTGAATACTTGGTGTTGTGGAGGTAAATCCCCTCTGCGGACAGAGGCGATCCCTACTAGCCCAAATGGGGTCTAGCAATAATCAAACAACACTAACACGCAGGTTCCTAATTGCAAATAAAAGACCAATGATGAGGGCCTACCTGGATTCCAACGCTAGTACTTGTAGAAGAGTCGTCGCTCCCATTCCTTTGCTCCGGCTGGTCACAATCCCCACGATCCTCATGAACGGACACCTGCACATGTAAAGAACGACACAAACACAAGCATAAAATCCAATAGATGCAACTATATATCAGTTAGAAAGGATATAACTCAATCATCAATAAGAGTGGAACCATAATGATAGTCGTCTATTATTGATAAACAACAAAGAAGAATACAACCATAGTTCTGAGGTCAAATCCTCCTTTGGCTGGGTGATCAGCAGCACATGCCTTGCAAAGCTTGTTGGGAATGGGGAACAAGCCTCTCTCTCCTTGGTTACTTGGACAAGAATATCCTCACTTTAGATTTAGCTTCATGGGAATGAAGAAGGCTTCTTGTAGCATGAGCTTAGCAATTCTCAGACTTTGGGACTTAGAATTTGGAACTTGGAGACTCTAACTTGTCAAAGGCAAAAGGACAAGATTTTATAGATAGAGGAGAAGGAGTTAGGGTCATCCACAAGATTCATGGGATTGGCTTTATCACTAAGAAGCTTCCATGAGGGGTGGAGAACTACTTCCCTTCTATGGAGATTCGAAGCCAAACTGAACCAACTCAATATAGATTCAGTTCATGAGTGGGTTAGGAAGAACATTTGTAAGTTTGTTTGTTAAAAACTTTACCCAACTGGGCTGGCGCGAGTGCGACTCCGAGACAGAGTGCTAGCTGGTGCGCCCTCTTTGGAGGATTTCCCCCATTGGCGCGAGTGATACACAGTGGAACTGCGCCAATGGAAAAAGGGCTATTTTTATGGGTATTTTACAGAAGGTGTCTTTAGGGCATATGAAGTACATACTTAGGGGGATACAATGCAAGTGTTTTCAGGTTATGTCACTTCTCACAGGTCCCGGAATAAGTCCTCCAATATGCGGGAAAAGGGGTAATAGGGACGGTGACAAATTAGTGTGTAATAGATGCCCCCTAAAGCATGAGGCCCGAGAGAGAGAGAGGGGTGAAATGATTTACAAGAACATGGCCAACGGAAAACACTGCTGCTAGAGAACCTGCATGAAGAAGCACAACTGCTATATCAAGTACATGATGTATGTGGTATGGGCGCAGCCATCCATAGCAGAGTACATAAAAATCCAGATGCAAGGTATGGGCGCAACCATCCAGTAAGGATCGATAAGTAGACTCAGGCATGGTCGCAGCCATCCAGTGAATGAGTCATGTAATGATCATAATAATCCACAAAATCGCAACCTGGATCTCAACAGACAAAATCCAGGGTCTTGCGCTCCATCTCGACCCGAACAAAGTACAAGTTCAAGCATGCGAATATGGGAGTCGAAGTCGAACATGCAAGAACATCGTCTGATTACCAGTCAATAATGAAAACTGTTAACAGACGTGAGAGGTACCACCAATAATGACAATGGTCCTCAAGGTACTATAGGTACAATCTACGGCGTGCGAATCAGTGAGCCGGTGTTGAACACCCGTAGAATCATTCGATCAGAGGCCAATGATGAAAACCTCGCATCGAACATGAAGAACCTGCCATTGAGGCATGCAGGATCCAAGGCACCTGAAGGGAGTCTCTAGGTCAACTTCTTGGATAATGGGCTGAAGTCGACAGGAAGTGACCTTGATCGAAGGTGGGCCATAATGTTTCCCACATCATCGACACGAGACAGAGAAGGATAAGATGTTTTGTGTGAGGTATCAGAGGGAGGTTGAGTATTCTGCAGAGGTCAACTTCTCTTGAACATATTGGCGGCACGACAGTGGACTTGGCAGTATTTGACATCAAATGATCAAGGGTCATGGTGATGAGGTAATGAGCAGATGAGAGGTCAAACAGGATAACCCAAACCCACGGAGGCAAGTGTAAAAACAAGATGAGATATCCCCACCCAGACACGAATGCAGACAAGTGCCATGTTCAAGAGCGACATACTGCCGACACGACAATGATTGTGGTTCCATTTTCCCCACCATTTCTGGCGAGTACCCCAGTTATTTTTATCAACAAGCTTGACGGGGATAGCATATGCTTGTAAAGCGTCATTTCGACGGAATCCAATGTCATCAAGTTTTAACGAGCCTAACAGAGGAAAAACTCGGCGTCTTTTCATGTTTAGAGAGTTTGAAAAGACAACAGAAAAGTAAACTCCAGGGGGGTCCTTTTTCGTAAAGTTGTGTCTCTCGAGTCCGAAAAAGTATAAAACAATGCTCGAAAGAACCGCCCGATCATTACGATCGAGGAGTACTTTTCATAAGTAGTGATTTCGATCTGAAAAAGTAAAAAAGTGATCGAAACCACGTCGCTTTATAACCGTTAACGAACTTGAAACGACAAGGGTGGTGGGCTCCAATATTGTAGCAATAATGCTACAACTCCTGGAGCTTCCTTCTCTAATTTTATCAACCCGGTAGTTCGTAACAAACTTGGAAGCGACGGTGCTGTATGCACAAGTACCAGCTCTTGTCGCAACTGTCACTTGGTTAGCTGGCACAAATCCGCTAGGGCTCAAGCCAACTTCTATGAGTTCTCAGAAGAAGCTTTTTAACCGATGAACGAAAGCTATCTCAAAGGAAATTAACCTACTGTAGGAAGGAACTGAAAGCCAACAAGAAATGAAAACCCTAGCAAACCCTAATTCTACCAGCTAGTCCTACTGATGCAAAGGTGGGAATGCAAAATACTGAAAGAGGTGCCATTACTTCTAGGAAGGTGAGATGCATGTGTCTAGACTACTTTGATCTAAAGAAAGCATATTTTTGTATTTTTTTTCAAGTTGTTGGAATTATTATGTGTGTGCTTCTAACTGGGTCTTGACTGTGCAGGGATAGATCAAAGGAGGGAAATGCTTGGAAAAGGTCAGGAAGGCTCAGAGAGGGTCTAAGGGATTCCTAGCATCCTTTTAGAGAAGTTCATAAAGTTCAGATGCTCGGCAACCGTGTTTACAAGCTTCTACAGGAAGTCTGCAGGGGTTCTACAAGATGTTCAAAATTTCTACAGGAAGTTCACTAATTCCTACAGGATGTTATGCAATAGGATTTTTGGGTGATGGATGAGTGGAAGAGGCTATATGGATGGTCAAGGAGGTAGGAGGGGAGCTTGTGATGGCTTATGGAGAGAGAGATGAGATGAAGACGGGTGTGCAAAGCCAGTTGGCCTAGAGGAGGTTAGAGGAAATGGAAGGCCGAAAAGGTAAAGTCACGTGGGTGGTAGAAGAGTTAGGAGGTAAGTGGTCTAACTGAGGGATGAGTGGATGGCCTAGGCACGACTTAGAAGGGTAGGGGAGTGAGGGAGTAGTACTGCACAGTGTAAATGAAACAAATCATCCGTGTCTTGCACAAAACCGAGATTTCATCAACCTATTCTAACTGTTTTTATAAAACCATAGAACAACAACGTGATTTTGTTGGGTCCCTATAATACTAGTGATTACCCCATTACTATTGTGGTTATACCCCTTATTTATATTGTTGTGCCCCTATTACCCACATATTGTTATTTCTGTGCCCCATAGAATCCCTCTATTATTATTTTTGTGGCTTTATATTATTATTGTTAGGTCGGCTGGATTATATTGTGACTCCTTACACTCCTATATATAGAAAGGAGGTTTTGTCATTTGTATCATCCAAGAATTGTTCATTTATGTAATGTAAAGGAGGTTGCCCCCTCGAAGAGGCTATATTCTAAGGCGTTGATCTTTCTTTTCTATCTTTTCTTGAGCTGGTTTCATAACATTTGGTATCAGAGCTTTGGATTCTAGGGTTTCGCTGCTCCAAATAGGTCATAGTGGAATTTTCGCTATAACTTATTTTCTGTAATGTTTCAGAAGTTGAAAAAAAAACCCATTTGAGAAGAAATCGCGCTGAACCTTGGGTCCGAATTTCAGAGTTTTTCGCGTGATATTTTCGGAGATATGATCTGAGGAAGTTGGTCTTTTTGCAGACTCCTGAATTACACTCAAAACTGGTGACCTGGGGAAAATCGTCATAACTTTCTTTATGAGCATCGGATTGAAATTTCGTAAGAAGTTATAGAACGAGGACAGACTGTAGTTTTCTTTTATATATTTTTTAGAGTCAAAGGTTGAAACAGTGACATGTGGCACGTCGTACAAGTTCACTCTACTGAACTAGTCTATAATCAAGTCACTGTGGGAGATTTCGAATAACTCTTCCTTGGAGAATCCAATTTGGGTCAGACTTGTGGCATTGGAAAGAGGACACAGAGGGCTACTACAGGTCACAAATTCAGAACTAGATAATCAGAAAGTACAGAGATACATCGGAGGCAATATCGAGCTGCTACAAAGTGAAAAAAGGTGTGTAGATTTTCTTTAATTTTTGCTTAAGCTTGGTTTGAAAATTTATTTTGAAGGAATTCAAAGGGCATATTAGAGAATTATTATCGGTAACTGATGCCCCGAGGAAAGAAACTGCAAACACCTAGTAAGGAGCCTGAAAGCTCTAGCATGACTCATGAAGAAGAAGAAGAAATGCTATATGATATATCAAAATTACAAGAACAAGTGCAACGAGTGTCACTTGCACAAAAAGCAACATAATCTAAAATGGATGGTTTAAGGAAAGATGTAGAAGCTAAGATGTACGGTTTAAAGAAAGGTGTAAAAGCTAAGATGGATGGCATGGAAGCTAAGGTGAATGGCATGGACGCTAAAATTGATGGCATGGATGATAAGATGGATAAGTTGCTACAAGAAATGGTCACTAAGGGTGAAAGAGTACTAAAGGAAACTCATGATGAGAACAAAAGAAATGTTAATCATGATTCCATAGACTCTAATGTTGGATCGAAGACTCACCATGTTCCAAAAATTGATATGAGGAAGTTTGATGGCAAGGATCCCGCCACATGGATATTACAGATGGAGCAATTCTTCGATCTCAATAATGTGCAAAACACACAAAAGGTACGTATGGCAACTTTATATTTGGAACCAAATCAGTTTGTATGGTATCAATGGCTTTGTTCTCGTAAACAGTTTATCACTTGGGCAATTTTTACGGAAGAATTGATAGCACATTATGAGGATACAAAAAACAACACTTTTTTTAGCCAATTGATAAGTCTCAAACAAAAGGGTTCAATAATGGAGCACATTGAGGAGTTCCAAAAATTGAACATAAGGGTAAAAGATATTCCAGAGGAGCATAGGATTGATGTGTTCATAGGGTCTTTAAAGGATAATATCAAACATGATGTGCGCCTTTGGGAACCTGATTCATTAGAGAAGGCATTCAGGTTAGCAAGAAAAATGGAAAGCAAAATTATGGCAACTAGGAAGCATACCATTCACAACTATAAAGACGGAAGTGTTGTTGCCCATAGTCTTCCACAACCTACAAGGTTGACACCACAACAATTGGAAGAAAAAAGAGCAAAAGGGCTTTGTTACAATTGTGATAGCAAATACACAAAAGGTCATAAGTGTGCTGAGAAGAAATTATTCTACATAGATTGTGAAGAGGAAGAAGAAAAGGAGCAAGAAAGGTCAAAAGAAGAGGATATATTCCAGGAACAAAGCCTAGATGAAGAACAAATAAATCCGACCATATCTTGTAATGCATTGGCGGGAATTACCACTCCTCAAACCATCAAGATAGAAGGACAAATCAAGAAGAAAAAGGTAATAGTGTTGATTGATTCAGGAAGCACCCACAATTTTATTCATTGTAGGGTAGCAAAAGAATTGAATTGCTTCCTATATCCAGCACCAGAGTGTCAAGTGATGATTGCAAATGGAGGAACAATAAATTGTTCTGGAAAGTGCCATAATATCAAGCTATCCATGGGAGAATATGTATTGACTAGCCCAATGCTTTCCATTCCAATGGGAGGTGCTGATGTTGTACTAGGAGTCCAATGGCTACAATCCTTGGGTACAATAGCTTTTAATTTTCAAGAACTTTTCATGAAATTTTCTGTGGAAGGAAAGGAAGTTGAATTAAGGGGTATTGCAGGGAAACCAGGAAAGATAATCAGCTCTAATGGCATGACAAAGCTTCTAAAAAAGGAGCAAAGAGGTGTAATTGCACAATTATGTTCGCTAGATGTTTCCACATTGGAATCATCTATTTCTCCAGATCTCCAAAAAGTCCTGGACAATCATTCCAAGGTATTTGAGACTCCCAAAGGTCTCCCACCTATGCGTGATCATGATCATGCTATTCATCTGATTCCAGGAAGTGTTCCTCCAAACATCAGGCCGTACAGATATCCATATGTCCAAAAAAGTGAAATTGAACGTATGGTTGCAGAAATGCTAGAGGCTGGTATAATTCAACCGAGTCAAAGTTCTTTCTCAGCTCCAGTAGTATTGGTGCACAAGAAGGATGGATCATGGCGCATGTGTCCAGATTATAGGGAGCTCAACAAGCTCACTATTAAAGATAAGTTCCCCATTCCTGTCATTGATGAATTACTGGATGAATTGCATGGATCAATTTACTTCACCAAGTTGGATCTTCGTTCGGGATATCATCAAATCAGAATGAAGATTGAAGACATTCCGAAAACGGCATTTAGAACTCATGAGGGTCATTATGAATTTTTGGTCATGCCTTTTGGCCTTACCAATGCACCTTCAACATTTCAAGGTTTGATGAATTCAATTTTCAAACCATTCCTTAGAAAATTTGTGTTAGTATTTTTTGATGATATACTAATCTACAGCAAGTCTTGGAAGGATCATGTTGAACATGTTGACAAGGTGCTACAACTATTGGAGGAGAAACAATTATATGCAAAAAGATCCAAATGTTTCTTTGGAGTCCAGGAGGTGGAATATTTGGGTCATATTGTATCTCATGAAGGAGTTAAGGTAGACCCTAGCAAAATTAAAGCCATTAAGGAATGGAAAATCCCCACATCCATAAAGCATCTGCGAGGATTTCTTGGGTTGACAGGGTATTATCGCAAGTTTGTTAAGAATTATGGGAGAATAGCAGCACCTCTAACAACATTATTGAAGAAAGATTCATTTTCATGGACTCCGGAAGCAACAAAGGCCTTTAAACATCTTAAAGAGGCAATGTGCCAAGCACCAGTCTTAGCTACACCGGACTTCACAAAAACCTTTATTGTGGAATGTGATGCTTCAGGAAATGGAATTGGTGCTGTTCTAATGCAAGATGAAAGACCCATTGCTTTTGAAAGTCGTCCAATCAAGGGAAAGTTTTTAAGCAAAGCTATTTATGAGAAGGAAATGTTGGCAATACTCCATGCACTTAAGAAATGGCGACCCTACCTAATGGGAAGACACTTCAAGGTAAAAACGGATCATGATAGCCTTAAATACTTTTTAGAACAAAGATTATCCTCTGAAGAGCAACAAAAGTGGGTCACAAAGATGTTGGGTTATGACTTTGAAATCATCTACAAAAAAGGGAAGCAAAATGTGGTGGCAGATGCACTCTCAAGAAAGGATGAGGATATGGAAGCATTTTTGTGTGCCATTTCTATTATCCAACCAGATTGGATAAACGAAGCAAAGGAGGAATGGAAGAATGACGAAGAAGTGTGGGCACTTATTCGAAAGCTACAACAAGATTCAAGTACTTCTGATACATTTAGCTGGAAAAATGATTCGTTATGGTACAAAGATCGCTTATACCTCTGTAAGAATTCCCAGCTAAAACAAAAGATTCTTATGGAATTGCACACTTCTCCCTTAGGAGGGCACTCAGGATTTTTAAAAACTTACCACAGGGTTAAGAAGGAATTTTTTTGGGATGGCCTTAAATCAGATATTCAAAAGTTTGTGGCGGAATGTTTGGTTTGCCAACAAAATAAAGTTGAAACAATTAAGACACCGGGTCTATTACAACCTTTATCCATTCCAAGCCAACGTTGGGAGGAGGTTTCAATGGATTTTATCACAGGTTTACCCAAGTCTGAGGGAAAGAGTGTCATCATGGTGGTAGTTGACAGACTTACCAAGTATGCACACTTTTGTGCATTATCACATCCATTTAAAGCCAGTACAGTTTCTACTGCATTTATGGAAACAGTTCAAAAGCTACATGGAAACCCAAAGATTATTGTAAGTGACAGAGATCCCATTTTCACTGGAAATTTTTGGACAAAATTATTTTCTTGTCTTGGTACTCAGTTAGCTCATAGCTCATCTTATCATCCTCAATCTGATGGGCAAACTGAGATAGTAAACAAATGTTTGGAAGGATATCTTCGTTGCTTTGTATCTGATAAACAGACACAATGGGTCAAATGGTTGCCTCTGGCTGAATGGTGGTATAACACTTCCTTCCATACAGCAACAAAAATGACCCCATTTATGGCACTTTATGGGTATCAACCACCATCAATCACATCATATTTAAGAGAAAATTCTAAGGTTCAAGCAGTGGAACATCACATCGAACATCAACAACAAGTCCTCCAACTCTTAAAGGATAACCTCGTGTTGGCACAAAATAGAATGAAACAACAGGAAGATCAACATCGCAGTGAAAGAAGTTTTGATGTAGGTGATTGGGTATTCCTACGGCTACAACCATATAAGCAAATGTCCCTAAAGCAAGCTAAGAAGGATAATAAATTATCACCAAAGTATTATGGTCCGTACAAGGTGTTGGAAAAGATTGGTACTATGGCATACAAATTGGAGCTTCCTGCAGCTTCTCGATTGCACCCAGTTTTCCATGTTTCATGTTTAAAGAAGGTTATAGGCGACAAGCTCCCAGTTCAAACAATATTGCCAGAACTTGACGAGGAAGGAAAAATTATATTGGAACCGGAAGCAGTCACAGAAACAAGAACTCGACAGCTACGAAATCGATCAATTTCAGAGTATCTTATCAAGTGGAAGAACTTATCTGCTGAAGATTCCACATGGGAGGATGAGAATTTTATGCAGAAGTATCCAGAACTGCTCAAGCGTTGAGGACAACACTTTTTTGAAGGAGAGGGGCATGTTGGGTCCCTATAATACTAGTGATTACCCCATTACTATTGTAGTTATACCCCTTATTTATATTGTTGTGCCCCTATTACCCACATATTGTTATTTCTGTGCCCCATAGAATCCCTCTATTATTATTTTTGTGGCTTTATATTATTATTGTTAGGTCGGCTGGATTATATTGTGACTCCTTAGACTCCTATATATAGAAAGGAGGTTTTGTCATTTGTATCATCCAAGAATTGTTCATTTATGTAATGTAAAGGAGGTTGCCCCCTCGAAGAGGCTGAATTCTAAGGCGTTGATCTTTCTTTTCTATCTTTTCTTGAGCTGGTTTCATAACAGATTTTGTAAGGAAACTCTTGCATGGCATTGAAGCAACGATTCATTCCACAAGATCTGAACACGTGGATGCTACTACAACCGAGAACAGTGCATAAAAGCTTGCATGAACATGTAAAACAATGTTTTTGGTGGGTGGCACGGTCTGCAATTCCAGTCTCTAAACAGAGGTGTAAGTGTGCGTGCAGTCAACCTTTTTTGGGACTCTGATTAACTCTAATCTCCTTACGCTAATCTAAACTACTGAAAGCAACTTTGTTCATAAAACTAACCTACTTAATCACCCCAAGAAGTTCAACTCAGCAAACTGTGTTTCCAAGTGCATGTAAAGGAAAAGAAATATAACGCTGAAAGAAAAGTAACAATACAAAGGAAGGAGGCCTATTGCTCTCAAGTTGGGCCCAACCCCGAGAGCTATGGCTCCTCTAAGAACTCAAAACTGAACTCAAATCTGCCTGCTTTTCATTAAAAGATAATAGTCATAAGTCAAATAACATGCCAAAAATGGCTTACAAAGAGCAAAACAGAGCTATCAGCTCGTAATCCAGAATATGCAACAAAGTTTCAAAAGTCCCCATCGAAGGCTACAGCCTCATCATTTATACATTACAAGGGCCAAGCTGGCTTCCTAAATTAGTGGGGTTTGGCTGACCAAACTAAGAGTAATCTGTTGCTTCCTCAAAATTCGTTTGGCTGCCTTCTAGCTCGGTGGTGGTGGCTGTTGGAGCTCGGAGTTGGGGTGGAGATCACGAGGAAGGCCATTCAATGCTGTGGACAACCTTCCTACAAAACCTCAATCCTGTCTTGGCTGTCTCCTAGCCCTCATCTGCGGGGTTTTGCTCCATTAAATGTCAAAAAACCTGAAATAATCATGTGTTAGCCACCTAGGAATAATGACTGCCCTCCTTCGTACAAATGACATGAATATACTAAAAAAATGATGCATAAGTTATGAAAAATGAAGGGTTGAGCAAGGGTAAGTAGGCCAAATGAGCCCAAAATGTTACCAAATTTGGGGCTCATCATCACCCCCCAGCTAAAATGATTGCTCATCCTTGAGCAACTAATTCAGCTCCTCATCCTTCATTGCCTTTACTGCCACCCTCACATCCCAAGCTTCTGCAGTAGTGTCCTCCTTACTGACATGGAACCCAGACTTTCTTTCCACCTCTTCCCACTGTTCATGCTCATCTTTCTCTGTGCTGCCTTCCATCAATCCTAACAGCAGAGGTGGGCTTAGCTTGAGGCTAATCCAGCTGGCCTGGAGGTTCTGCATAGATTTCTTATAAAGGGGCACCCGTACTAGAGCTTCCCTCATTCGAGTTGGAGTATGATACTCTCTGATTTTTAGACTGTGGGCCAATGTATTCCATCGGCGGGTGCAAGCGTGAACACAGTTGTCCCCTAGCATTCTCTCCATATCCTCAAAATGCGCTATGGCCTGGGCTTGCTGATCCATATATTTCAATGAAGCTTGAGGGTCGGTGGATAAGTGTTGGTGTGCTGATATTAATGCAGTTGGATCCCCTGGTTCTGCTCTAATTAGTAATGGATCATTCAGCTCTCGGTTCATGACCGCTTTGGCTTCTGCTGCTCTTTTGTCTTCATGGTTCAACCATGAGGCAAGTGCCATTAACTGCATGTCCCCTAAGACCGTGTTGGGATCCCATGAAGTCACATTAGGAAGGGCAAAATTATGGAGGTAGAACTCCGATAATTTGGCCTTATCCTCTGATAAACTGGTATTGCATAATTTAGTGAATTGCTGCGGGTCTTGGAGCTGAGAGATACCCCTTTATGCCAAGCTATTGATTTGAAATTGTAGCCATTGGTCTCTCAGGTACAGGCCATAGGATTTGGCTGGCTGTCTGCATTGTATAGCATCCATGGCCCAACTGGCCATGCAGGCCAATTGTGCCTCCTTCTGCTGCAGCTGTTGTTTGAGAGCTTGCACCTCAATTTGTGCTTGCAGCTCTGCTTCCTGTAGATGCGTGGTTGGATCCCCAAGACCGATGTGCAGTTCCTTTTTGCCTTGCTGTTCTGCTGTGATGTCCCCGAAGGATGTGTCTGTTCCTCTCCTCAGCTCCTGTAGCTGCAGTCTAAGTTTTTCGTTTTCTTCTTGTAAGAACACCCATTGGAAATTTGCCACGTGTTTAGCCATAGCTAATTCCCTTCTGGCCTCCTTGAGTTTCTCTTCCAAGGGGCCTATGTCCGCCACACCTTTTGATTTGGCTATTTTCATCCACGTGTGTGATCGTAATCTCTCTTCCTCCAATGCAAAAAACAGTGGCACAGTGAATTTCTGTGGTATAATTTTGCCAGCTTCTAAGAAGTTATAGTATGAGCTCAGACTTGGCTGAGGGCTAGGCTCCAGAATATGCTCTTTTTCTTCTTCTCTTGGTGGCTCTACTTCGCCCTCCCTCGGTGGTGATGAGGGTGCTTCTCCTTCCATTCTCTCTGTCTCCTTAAGCCGGGCTAAGGTTTCCTGTAGAGCAGCCTCAGCATCCTGTAGCCGGGCTTTTGAAGCCAATTGGTCTAATCTTTCTTTCCAAGTAGTTGTTTTCGATCTCCCCCTCTCATAGGTGACTGATATCTTTGAGGGGGACCTCTCCTTGGGCGAAGTAGGGGCATCCTCTATAGTGATTGGGCTGCTGGATGGAGGCTGTGGCTTGCCCGTTTTTATTCTCACACTTCTCCTAGCTTTAAAATATAGAGGGGCCTCCCTCTTTCTCTTTTCCTTTGGCTTAGGAGGTGTACTGAGGGCAGCCAGCACGGCTGCTGCCTCCCTTGCAAGAACGTCGACTTTCTTTTCCTTGGGTTTTCTTTTCTCAGGGCTTCCTGTAGAAGGCCCTTTTTCAGCTAATTTCTGGCTTCCTGTAGAAGCTGGTTTTGGTTTTCCTGTAGAAATAGGTGGCACCACTTTAGTTTGCTTTGCTGAGGGTGTTTTGCTTTTTGACTTGGTCGAGGCTGCTGTCGAGGTGCCTTTGCTGACGTGGACCTGCTCCGTCTTGTCCACCCTGCTTTGCAATCTTTTCTCTCTGGGCGTTAATATGGGTGTGTCCTCCTTCTCTTTGGCACCCTTTTTCTCTTGTTTCTCCTTTTTCTCTGTCTTCGGTGCTTTGGCCGTGGGTCTCTGGCCTTTTTCTTTCTTCCCTGCGGGTATTGACTCCTTCTCCTCGCTGCTGGAGGAACCAAGCTCTTCAGTCAACATTTTTATATCGCCATCCTTGGTCAAATTTCGGAAGGCTTCCCATGAGAGAGGGACTTTATATGTGTGGAGTGCATCCTCCATGAGGAGCTTAATAAGCCCGTGATGAGCTACCTGGTCTGGTGTGCCTTCTCTCAACTTGGTGGCACATTCAGTCATAGACTACAGTAGAAAGTAGGGAATACTTAATTTGTTCTCCGCAGGTAGGTCCATCTGATGCCTTAATTCTGTGAGTAGCCGAAAATGGTACCCATACACAATGCTAAACCGACCTTCGCAGGTGATGTATTTCATAATTTGGAGGCTGACTTCGCTCCAAAGTGGCAGTAAGCTAGTCCTGCGAACCCCGTTCTTATCCTTTGAGAACTGCTCCTTTGGCGGGAAGAATTCCTTCTTAGCCTGCTGGCATAATTTCCTCTCTTCTTTGTCCCATGGTACCCCCATTGGGAGCTCAGTAACTCGGCTGATGAATTGTGGGGTGAGTCTGAGACTCAAACCCCTGAAATTGACAGTGGCTAATGTCTTGGATTTTGGCTTCAGAGCCCGCAAGAACTCCTCTGCCACCTCATCATCATACCCTTGCAATTTGTCGCAGAACGACATCCATTGCACGCAAGTGAACAGCTCCACCACCTCAGGGTTCTCTCTTAGTTTCTTGGAGTCGGTTGGTTCCTTTCTGATGAACCCACCCGGCATGGTGACAAATTGCTACGTTGGCTGGAGGTGGCGGATGTAAAAAACTAGCCTTTTGGGACAGAGCGTAGAATTACACCTCTGCCACGCATAAAATTCACGAAGACTATCTCCAGATGAGCTTTAACAGGGCTTAATTACAAATTATATCCTGTAGGATACTTTACATACACCTCGACGACAATTCATGCAAACGGCAGACAACACTTGCAATTCTTTTATGAGTAGACTGTAGAACGTCGACTCCGCCACCCTCGAAACCAATTGCATGGGAGGCAAGGTTCATGCTTACCTTTAATTCGCCACCTTTGACATGAAGAGCCTAATTTTCCTCGTGGCAGTGAGCTTCCTGTAGAAGCAGCTTTCCTGTAGAAACAACGCACGGAGTCTGGAGAACACTGCAGTGGTTCTGCGCTCTCTGTGCTGCTATCAGACGTTTGAACGGCCGAAGACTTGGAGTGTCGAGCTTCAGAGGAATCTGGATGCTCACTCGACTTCTAAACGGTTGATGATAAATGCGTGGGGTGGCAATCTAGCCGATAGATTTGAATCCGGCGGAATCCGTGGCGCAGGGGTGAGCTGTCCCTGCCGGACTGTTGGACGACGTCACTTAATCATTCTCCTGCAAGTTCCCTGACTGCCGCATCATTCTCCGTAGATCCGCCACCGTCATTTCTGTTAAAACGCGCTTCTCCCCGACTGGATGGCTCTCACGTGTCCACTACCCGTTCCTTTTTGCCACGACCACCTTTTACACATCTGACTAGACCATCTAACTGGTCGACGTGGCCAGTCGAATGGCCATACGACCGCTCAACCCATTCATTTCATACTTGCAAACATTTCAAAGTAATATTCATGTAATTCGACGAAAGAAAGGGCGAGGCACTTACCTGTGCGGCCGCGACACGATTTCTCAGGCTTCAGGACGACGATGACTATATTTGCTTGCTGCTGCTTAATTGCACAGGCCCGGAGGTTCCTCTGCGCAGGCTGCTGACGATGAAGCTTATGACTCGGCTGCATGTGCCCGCGTTATTATTACATGTTGCAGGCGATTGAATGGTGTACACTCTAGTTGGCTTAACTGCTACGGGACTCCTGCAGGATGTCCTGTAGCAGTTTTTCCTCCTCGGGTGCATGCTGAACGATGAAGACAGTGGCATCACGATCACGCTCACAGGGCCCTTGGATAGCTGTGATGGGTATTGCATGGCATCTCAACATCTTTTTTCCATTTCAGAATCGCTTCCTCTTGATAACTCAATGATCTGTTTTGATTGTGCAGGTACTTTTATTGCATGTCAACTAGGGTGGTAGAAGGAGGTGACAGCAGTGTGTGATGGAGGAAATAGTAGTTTGCATGCCTCCATGTCGAACCTTGGTCGTTATATCTCCCCACACAATGAATTCTGGGCCGTCCAGAACTTCTACAGGAAGTTTCCTGTAGAAATACAGAACTTCCTGTAGAAAGTCTGCAGCTTCCTGTAGAAGACTAGGCTGTGATGAAATTGTGCCCATACCTCGGAGAAGAGAAGTGTTCTTTGGAGGAGGTGCTGGTGAGATCTCCTAGTAGCATGATAAGGACACTTGACTTTGAGTTGAGAGACCTCCCCTCCTTCATAGAATACCTGCAACCTGCATGCATTGCCACATTGTAAACTTGCTGTCCCTGTCTCTTTTGCTTATTGTTTTTTTTCTTCTTTTTTTTTTTTTTTTTTTTTTTTTTTTTTGAAAGACAGCAGGGGCACCTCAATGAGGTTTTCACCCTTGCCATCTGCCTTAAACGCCTCAGAGAGGTTTTCACTCAAGGATCTTTTTCAATTTTTTTTTTTTTTTGAAAGATAGCAGGGGCGCCTCAATGAGGTTTTCACCCCTACCATCTGCCTTGGGAGCCTCAGAAAGGTTTTCACCCAAGGATCTTTATTTTTTTCTCTCTTTTTTTTTTTTTTTTTTAAGATCTTTCAGGGTATGCCCAAAATAGAGGTAGAACCATTCTCTATGACCAACACTGATTTCTCTACAGTTTTGATGAACTCTTGCCTTGAGAGAGGTTTCCTGTAGATCTTCAGTCGATGCCCATTGACAAGCATGGGGATGGCCTCCTCATCAATGGTCCGAATAAGAAAAGATCCATTGTCATGACATTTTTCCACTGCATATGGTCCCAGCCATCTGATTCTCAGCTTCCCCTTGAAATCTTTATGCCTGGAATCATACAACAGCGCCCAATCTCCTGGTTGAAATTGCTTGTCATTGAGGTGTTGGTCATGCCACACCTTTCTCTGAAGTTGAACCACTTCTGAGTGAAGGAGGGCCTGCATTCGGTGCTCATCCAGTCCATTCAGCTGCAAGAACCTTTCTTGTTGGGCATGGCTGAGATCTAGGTCCAGCTGAGCTGCCATCCTCAAAGTGTTGTATTCAAATTCAATTGATAGCAAATCTCTCTTTCCATAGACCAGCTCATAAGGTGTGAAGCCGGTTGTGGTCTTCCAAGTGGTGTTGTAAGCCCATGTGGCCTCAACCAGGTGATCTGCCCAATCTTTCCTACTGCTGCTCACCACCTTAGTCAAAATCCCTTCCAATGCTCTATTGGTGACTTCCACTTGCCCATTTGCCTGAGGATGATAGGGGGTGGAAGTCCTATGCTTGATTTTGTGATTAGCTAGTAGGTCTTCAATCAAGTTGGATGTGAACTGGCTTCCTTGATCGGTGACTAGCTCTCTTGGGTAGCCAAACTTGTAGAAGATGTTTTCCCTTAAGAACTCAGCCACCTTTTCTTCTGTCGCTGCCTTGATTGCTTTAGTTTCTGCCCACTTTTTCAGGTAGTCGGTGCACACAATGATGTAAGACCTTTGCCTCGAAGGAGGGTTGATTGGACCCACAAAATCCATACCCCACTTTTCAAATGGCTCAATAGTCACTTGAGGTTGGAGAGGCATCTCATCCCTTTGAGTTAGTTTCCCCATTCTTTGGCATTGGTCACATTGGCTGATATACCGTCTGACATCTTGATGAAGTGTGGGCCAATAGTAGCCTGCCTGCAGGATTTTGAAGGCAGTCCTCTTTGCTGCGAAATGTCCTCCACAAGGCCCATCATGACAGGTGAGGAGGATATCAAAGACTTCCTCCTCCCTTACACAACGCCTTAAGATCTGATCAGGGCCAAGCTTGAACAGGTTGCCCTCGATCCAAGTGAATGAGGCACTTTTTCTGATGATTCTGCTCTTCTCTCTGGAGGATAGGTGCGGAGGGAACTGTGCTGAAACAAGGTAGTTTGCTATATCGGAAAACCATGGAGAGAGTACTGAAATAGCAAACAAATGTTCATCGGGCATCTGGTCATCCACTGTTCCATCCTCATCTGTAGATAAATCCAATCTAGATAAAAAGTCAGCAGCACCATTTTCTTTACCTGGTTTGTCAACGATAGTCAAATCAAACTGCTGCAACAAAAGTAACCATCTAATAATACGAGCATTCACATCTGGTTTATTCATTAAATATCTAATGGCAACATGATCAATATGTACAAATGTTTGATAGCCAGTGATATAATGTCGGAACTTGTTCAGTGCATGGACCACAGCCAAGAATTCTTTCTCGGTTACAGTGTAATTCAGTTCTGCTTTGGATAAGTTTTTGCTAACAAAGTAAATGGCATACGGAAGTTTTTGTTCAACTTGTCCTAAGGCTGCCCCTATGGCTTTGTTCGAGGCATCAGTGTGGATGTGGAAAGGTAGGGCCCAGTTTGGACCTCTCAAGATTGGGGCAGACACCAACTTGTCCTTTAATTCATTCAGAGCCCTCTGACAATCGTCAGTCCATTTAAACTCCACATCTTTTGCCAACAGGCCAAACAATGGCGAGGCTAGCTTGCTGAAGTCTTTAATGAATCTCCTGTAATACCTTGCTAATCCTAAGAAACTCCGAACATCCCTTACCTTTTGAGGAGGTGGAACCTTCTTGATGAGAGCAATTTTGTTAGGATCCACCTGTAACCCTTGGCAAGAAATGGTATGGCCTAGCACGGTCCCTTCAGTCATCAAGAATTCACATTTTTCAGGACTAAGGGACAGGTTCATCTCAATGCATTTGGTTAGGACTTTTCCCAGATTGGACAATGCTTCCTGGAAGTTGGACCCATAAGGAGTGAAGTCATCCATATAGATTTCCACCGCATCATGGACCAGCTCAGAAAAGATGCTCAAGACGGCTCTCTGGAAGGTAGCAGGAGCATTGCATAGCCCAAAGGGAAGAACTCGGTAGGAAAAGGTACCCCAAGGACAAGTGAAGGTGGTCTTATCTTGGTCTTCCGGGCTGATTTGGATTTGGTTGTACCCGCTAAACCTATCTAGGAAAGAGAAAAACTTCTTTCCTGCCAGTCCATCCAACACTTGATCTATGAAAGGTAGAGGAAAATGGTCTTTCTTGGTAGCTTTGTTCAGTTCCCGGTAGTCCACACAGATTCTCCACTTCCCATTTTTCTTGGGAACCAACACCAGAGGGGACACCCATTCGCTATCAGAGATGGGGTAAATGAATCCTGCATCCAACAGTTTTTGCAATTCTTCCTTGACAATGTCCTTAAGGGCTGGATTCATCCTCCTCTGGGGTTGCCTAACTGGTTTACAATCCTCTTTGATGTAGATGTGATGGGTACAGACCGAAGGATGGACTCCTTTCATCTCCTTATAGCTCCAAGCAAAAGCATCTAGATGACTGGCCAACAGACTACACAGCTTTTTTCCTGGGAAGGAGATAGGGAGGAGCTGATCTTTAACGTTCTCTCAGGGCCGAACTCCACATTCTTGACTCTGGGAGTGACAGGGTTGGTCGCACAAAGGTCCACTAAGGTGCTGGCTTGGGCATCCTCCACCAATTCCTCTAAGGACAGTGCACTGGGAGGTGGATTCTGGATCAAGGTCTCAATCAACTCATCCTCAGTTGGGGGGTCTCCCCTAGTGGTGTCTAGGGTGCACAAAGGTGCTGAATACACCTCATCCTCTTCTCCTTCCTCCAACCAAAGTGGTAAGTCATGCTCTAATGAGGGTTGGGCAGGAGGGTATAGGACTAGCTGCTTGGACATAGGACCATTTTTGACAGTCATGTTTCCTGCACGACAACTTATGTAAGCATTTGCAGTGGCTAACCAAGGCCTTCCCAAAATAAGAGGGTATCCAGTGAGCTTTGCCTTTGGTTGCAACACCAAGAAATCTACAGGGTATTCCCAAGAGCCAACAGAGACCAAGACATCCTCCACAATCCCTTCGGGAGTCACGGTGGAGTGATCTGCTAGTTGTAGGAATGTCGAGGTCTTCCTCAAGGAACCCTGAAGGTTGAGTTTGAGCATGGTATCCCTGGTCATCACATTAATGGCAGCCCCCAGATCAATCAAGGTGTGAGGTATGATGGTGCCATTGATGTGGACATCTACT
The DNA here is from genome assembly GCA_031772625.1 of Pinus tabuliformis. Classification (NCBI taxonomy): domain Eukaryota; kingdom Viridiplantae; phylum Streptophyta; class Pinopsida; order Pinales; family Pinaceae; genus Pinus; species Pinus tabuliformis. Next base: position 1,399,978,540 of record CM062818.1, on the reverse strand, counting down.
ACAGGACTCCCAGGATCTAGATACTTTGGGCAGATGACTTGTCCCAACATAAGGTCAGACAGTTTTCCTATGACATTGATGGTGGAAGCATCCCTCTTTCGCCTGCCTGGGTGTCTGAAACACTTTTCCTTAACCAGTTTGTTGTATATTGGTACATCCTTGATGGCTTGGAGAAGTGGTATTTTCACACACAACTGTTTGAGCTCTCCCAGAAGCTCATCCTCCTCTGGGTTGGGTTGTGTGGTGGCTGTTAGTCTCTCAGGAAAGGGTGGAATAGCCTTTGGTTCACTTTCCTATTTATCTTCCTCGTCCTCTGGGGGAGGAGGTTGCCGATCCGGAAGAGTCTTTCCAGATCGCAGATTGATCTCCTGGATCTCCACAACATAGGTAGGTTATGATGTTTCCCCAGTATATACCTGCTGGGCCTATCTGTTGTTGGGGTTCGGGTTCGGTTGAGCAGGAATTTAAGGTTGCCTTGGAGGAGCAGGAGGTAATGGTTGAGGTTGAACTGGTGGTGGAGGCAAAATGGCGGGAGGAGTGTTGTACTGGGGCCTCCACCCCGATTGAGGTGCATTCCACTGAGGCTGTGGCTGGGCATGTGAGTGATACGACTGAGTAGTGGGTTGAGTATGGTACTGAGGTGGGTAAGACCATGGAGGAGGCATAGACCAGGAAGGATGAGCAGTGGGACCCCAGGAAGGCATAGGAGTAGCTTGGTTGGGGCTGTAATAAGCTTGGGGTGCCCCTTGCATCCCCTGCTGGTAAGGTCTAGGTCCTTGTGGCCTCCTTTGGTTGAGGAAATAGAGAGGTTCGGTGGGGGCTTCTATCCCTTGATACATGGCTTTAAGCCCAGGTAAGGTTGGACATTGGTTTGTGGGGTGATCCTCCTCACAAACAAAACATACTTCAACCAAATGTAATGGGCATTCATTCTTAGGGTGTTTCCTTGTACACCTGGGGCAGAAGATAGCCAAGGCCCTCTTAGCTTCTTCCTTCTTCTGCTGGATCCTGAATGTATCCAGTTGCATGGCAATGGTCTGTCTCACCTCACTATTGAGATCCTCTAATTGATTTGCAAACTCATGTTTGGAGAAAGGAATACCAGCTGAGAGGAGGTTTCCTCTACCTCGTTTCCGGGCTGCCCTAGAGTGGTTTCTAAACACAGTCTTTATGTCCTCATAAGGCAGTTGGTAAATATCTCCTCCAGCTAACATGTGAAGGGTATCTAAGAGGTCTTCAGGGACTCCTCGGAGCAGGACCAACTTGAGGGATTCAAGGTCAAGTGTGCACCTGGCCCGTTTATAGCTAAGTTGGAACCTTTCCTCGTAATCCTCTAAGGACTCATCATTTCCCATGGTCATCCGAAAGATTTCTCCCTTGGTTTCCTTGGACCTACAGTAGTCCCAGTACTTGGTATTGAAAGCTTGCTGCATCTGAGCCCAAGTGGTGATACTGTTCCCAGGTAAGCCCATGAACCAGTGTAATGCTGCATCCTTAAGGGTTGAGGGGAAGAGTTTCAACTTCTGTTCATCTTCAGTATAGTCATAGGTTCGACAAAGGACAACAAACTCAAACAGGAAGGTATCAGGATCTTCGGTAGTCAGTCCATGGAAGTGAGGTAAGGCAGAGGGGCTAATGTTCTTCATTTTCATGTCTCCATTGGTCTCTCGGATGGGGAAGGCACCTTCTATTCTCTCATCTTCTCCCCTATTGTCAGCCATAGCTTCAGATGGAATGGTCTCTAACTCTTCTTCTGCTATAGGATCTTCGTATATCTCAGGAGGTTCACCTATAGGTTCTTCTGGATCACTGTCACCGAAGAAGAGAGAAGGGTGACTCAGTGATGTAGTGGGGGTGTTGGGTAAGAATTTGCCTGTTTTATCTCAATTCCTACGAGGCATGAAATGGAAAGACTTTTGATTGCTTTTGTTTTTTTTTTCTCTAGTACCTGCAAAAACTGAAACAGATTGATCTACAACTAACTATCTTGCTGAAATGAAAATGCAGAATTGAAATGAAAGCAGGAAAGAACTAATCTACTTTGCTCAAATGAAATTGCAGGAATGGAAATGCTAGTCTATGCTTACAGAATTGAAATGCTAATCTACGCTTGCAAAAATGAAATTGCGGAATTGAAATGTTAATCTATGAAAGCAAGAAATGTCTATGCTACTTTTGCAGAATGGAAATGAAATAAACTACTTGGCAGAAGGCGAGAGTAGGAAAATAGAAGAAAGGCAACAATTACTAATACTCTGACGCTTCCCCGACAACGGCGCCAAAAAGATGGTGGGCTCAAGTATTGTAGCAATAATGCTACAACTCCTGGAGCTTCCTTCTCTAATTTTATCAACCCGGTAGTTCGTAACAAATTTGGAAGCGACGGTGCTGTATGCACAAGTACTAGCTCTTGTCGCAGCTGTCACTTGGTCAGCTGGCACAAGTCCGCTAGGGCTCAAGCCAACTTCTATGAGTTCTAAGAAGAAGCTTTTTAACCGATGAACGAAAGCTATCTCAAAGGAAATTAACCTACTGTAGGAAGGAACTGAAAGCCAACAAGAAATGAAAACCCTAGCAAACCCTAATTTTACCAGCTAGTCCTACTGATGCAAAGGTGGGAATGAAAAATACTGAAAGAGGTGCCATTACTTCTAGGAAGGTGAGATGCATGTGTCTAGACTACTTTGATCTAAAGAAAGCATATTTTTGTATTTTTGTTCAAGTTGTTGGAATTATTATGTGTGTGCTTCTAACTGGGTCTTGACTGTGCAGGGATAGATCAAGGAGGGAAATGCTTGGAAAAGGTCAGGAAGGCTCAGAGAGGGTCTAAGGGATTCCTAGCATCCTTTCAGAGAAGTTCATAAAGTTCAGATGCTCGGCAACCGTGTTTACAAGCTTCTACAGGAAGTTTGCAGGGGTTCTACAGGATGTTTAGAATTTCTACAGGAAGTTCACTAATTCCTACAAGATGTTCTGCAATAGGATTTTTAGGTGATGGATGAGTGGAAGAGGCTATATGGATGGTCAAGGAGGTAGGAGGGAAGCTTGTGATGGCTTATGGAGAGAGAGATGAGATGAAGAGGGGGTGTGCAAATCCGGTTGGCCTAGAGGAGGTTAGAGGAAATGGAAGGCCGAAAAGGTAAAGTCACGTGGGTGGTAGAAGAGTTAGGAGGTAAGTGGTCTAACTGAGGGATGAGTGGATGGCCTAGGCACGGCTTAGAAGGTTAGGGGAGTGAGGGAGTAGTACTGCACAGTGTAAATGAAACAAATCATCCGTGTCTTGCACAAAATCGAGATTTCATCAACCTATTCTAACTGTTTTTATAAAACCATAGAACAACAACGTGATTTTGTAAGGAAACTCTTGCATGGCATTGAAGCAACGATTCATTCCACAAGATCTGAACACATGGATGCTGCTACAACCGAGAACATTGCATCAAAGCTTGCATGAACATGTAAAACAGTGTTTTTGGTGGGTGGCACGGTCTGCAATTCCAGTCTCTAAACAGAGGTGGAAGTGTGCATGCAGTCAACCCTTTTTGGGACTCTGATTAAATCTGATCTCCTTACGCTAATCTAAACTACTGAAAGCAACTTTGTTCATAAAACTAACCTACTTAATCACACCAAGAAGTTCAACTCAGCAAACTGTGTTTCCAAGTGCATGTAAAGGAAAAGAAATATAACGCTGAAAGGAAAGTAACAATACAAAGGAAGGAGGCCTATTGCTCTCAGGTTGGGCCCAACCCCGAGAGCTATGGCTCCTCTAAGAACTCAGAACTGAACTCAAATCTGCTTGCTTTTCATTAAAAGATAATAGTCATAAGTCAAATAACATGCCAAAAATGGCTTACAAAGAGCAAAACAGAGCTATTAGCTCGTAATCCAGAATATGCAACAAAGTTTCAAAAGTCCCCATCGAAGGCTACAGCCTCATCATTTATACATTACAAGGGCCAAGCTGGCTTCCTAAATTAGTGGGGTTTGGCTGACCAAACTAAGAGTAATCTGCTGCTTCCTCAAAATTCGTTTGGCTGCCTTCTAGCTCGGTGTTGGTGGCTGTTGGAGCTCGGAGTTGGGGTGGAGATCACGAGGAAGGCCATTCAATGCTGTGGACAACCTTCCTACAAAACCTCAATCCTGTCTTGGCTGTCTCCTAGCCCTCATCTGTGTGGTTTTGCTCCATTAAATGTCAAAAAACCTGAAATAAACATGTGTTAGCCACCTAGGAATAGTGACTACCCTCCTTCGTACAAATGACATGAATATACTAAAAAAATGATGCATAAGTTATGAAAAATGAAGGGTTGAGCAAGGGTAAGTAGGCAAAATGAGCGCAAAATGTTACCAAATTTGGGGCTCATCAAAGGGTCCAACAATCTTTTCGTTTTTACATGGTTGGAAAAGAGTTTAAAGACGACTGCCTCGTATTTACGTTTAACGAGTCAAGAGGGATAACTCGACAATCTTTTCATATTTAGACGGTCAGAAAAGAGCTAAAAGCAAACCTCCATTTTTATTCTCTTTAACGAGTCAAAAAGGGAAAAATACTCGGCAATCTTTTCATATTTTACGAGTCAGAAAAGAGCTTAAAGGTGACTCGTCCTGGAGGAACGAGTGGTATAAAGGGTAGCAACTACTTCCGGCAATGGTGGAACTGCTCAAAACATATAATGGTCAAGAGGCTGGCTAAAAAAACCACTCATAACTGCGGTCCCTCAGGAAAGGTAAAACAACCAAGTGAAAGCATATGATCGGCCAAAGAGATGGTGGCGATGGAATGAAAACAACCAAGGCTCATCTAATAGAATTTAGCAGATAAAGACAACAATCATGAGATGTAAAATGGGTATGGGTTCATTTTTACACAAGCTTGAACCATGGAAAACTCTGCTTGGATTCGGTTTCATGTTTACACAAGCTTGAAACGAAAAACTATGCTTGTTATGAGTTCGCATGCCCCCAGCATAATGACGCAAAACGAGGTACATGCCCCCCAAGCTTCATTACATTCAACAAAGTGGATGGAATGAAGGTTCACTTTCGAGATCTTGGAAAGACTCGACTTGTGTTTTACGAGATCTTAATCAAAAGACTCGATCAGTAAAGGGAGTTGTTTCATTTTTTAATGAGGTTGACACAGTAAAAGAACTATCCTCATAACCCTTGTTTCATTTTTTAACGAGCTTGACACAAGATCAGGAACTATGCTCGACCAAACCCAGTTTCATTTTTTAAGGAGCTTGACATAGGAAAGCGAACTATGCTCCGACCAACCCAGTTTCATTTTTTAAGGAGCTTGACACAGGAAAGGAACTATGCTCCGAACGAACTTCATCATAATGAATAGGAAGTCGTTGCTTCCAAGAGTGGCACCCCTGGTGGAAGGACAACACCTTGGAAGTCAGGACCAAATGCCCCCAGGACATCATGCACGACGGCATCATCACTGGATACAGGCATGGGACAAGTAGCCACGTAGTTGACCTGCGGTGGGGCAGACACAACTGGTGGATAAAAACCAGGAGGGTATGGGAGCTGTGTAGGAGGCACCGAGGGACTAAAGAACGATAATTGATCTATAGTCACGATTCTTCCGTCGTGTAGAAAAAAAACCACATGGAAAAGCGAAGAGACAAGGGCCCCCATGGCATAAACATAGTCACGGCCAAGGAGAAGACTGAAATCTAAAGCACCTTGGACAACCAGCACGTCTATATAGACGGTTTTGCCTCCCAAAGTAAGAGGAAACTTTGGGAGGACCCCTAGAGGTTGACAGGCTCCTTCGTCAAAGGCCAACAGATTCTGCGTGACCGACCCAAGCTGCGGGGAACCTAAAGCTTGCCAAGTAGTGGAAGGCATAAGACTGACAGATGCACCCTCATCCAAGACAGTGCCAGGTACTGCCTTAGTACAGGCATGTAGTGTAATCTGGAAAGGCACATTGGATGGAAGGCGGAAGGTGGTCAGGTAATTCCAATCGAAGGAAGCGACCAGACTACTTGGTGGGGGAATTGTATGATTGCCCCCATGCTCTAAAGGAACCAAAGGAGGACTTTTGGGAGCAGCTGGGATAGGAGGGTCATTCTTGGACTCAGAAGAATCTGATGAGATGAGAAGAACATGAGTAGTAGAATCATGATGCTCCTCCAGAACAGAGTAGTCAACAGGCGGTGAACCCAAGTCAATACTCTCTCTGACCAATGGTTGGTCTGGAGCAGGCTTGGCACAACCAGGTTCGGAGGGAGGAGGACAGACAAGAGAAGAATCTAAGTCAATCTCGTTGTCCACAGGGAGGGGGTCTGAAGAGAGCTTCTGATAACCAACAGGAAGTTGGGGCGAAGAAGCTATAAGACTTTCCAAAACAGCGGAAGCTTTATCCATAAGCGGACAAAGGTGAAGGGGATGATTGCCTTCACATAGTCTATAGGGGATTCGAATCTTCCCTTTCTTCTGAATGTTGTCAGTTGATAGGGTGGCATCACCATGAGCTTTAGAGGATGATGAGGGACGAGCTGGATCGTGAGACCATACTTCAAGGATCCTGGGAATACAAGGACAATCACGAAGAAGATGGTCACCCTTGCACAATTTACAAGGAAATTTGACCTTCCGCGGAGGAGCAGAAGGTGGCTCGACTTGAGTTGTACTTTTAACCTCTCGCTTAGGAGACTTCTTCTTCTTTGTCTTCTTCTTGTTCTTCTTAGCCACCTGGTTACTTGAATCCAGACTTTCACCAGGCGAAGTAGAAGATGAGGACGCAGAAACAGGCGAAGAAGGGGAGAGGTCCACCTTAGAATCAACATGATGTTGTTCGGGTGGAGGAACTGGTTGACCAGCAGTTGAGACAGTATGGACCAGAGAGGTTGAGAACAACCAAATAGGCAACCCAACAGTTAACCCAGGAATGGACAACGTTGCCATGTAAGGAGCACCAACATTTACAAAAGGAGGGAAATGACCAGGATTCCCATCATAGGGGATGCCTGGGTTGGTAAACTCCGGAAAAGTTGCCATCACAAACGAGAAAGAACCCTACTCAAACTAATGCAAACAAGATCTAACTGGGTAAATGTGAATCGTGGCTGAATAAATTTTAAGACGCAAGGACATAACTTGACCTTTTCATTTTTTAAGAGTCGAGAAAAGGACAAAAAGATGACTCTAGTTGCCTTTGAATGTTTAATGAGCCTGAAGTGACAAATGCTCAGATGAGCCTTTTCTTTTAGGGAGTCTGAAAAGGATCGAATAGTGACTACTCTAGAGAAACTAGGCAAAAGGTTTACCAAACAAATCCGTAAAACTGCATATACACCTTGGCAGTCATATGAAAACCAAGGACTTTCCGTACGACAATCAATCTTCCCGAATGCTGTGTTCGGTGCGTTACGGCTTGTAAGGCGGTAGACACGACTTCCTATGGATAAAGGATGATAACCTAGTGGGGTCTCCCCATATACTCGACGGTACGTGGGAGCTCAAATCTATGCTAGACCACTATTGAGTCACGGAAGGAGGAATCACCCAACCTTGAGTGAAACAAAAGTGACTAGGTTTAACGACGCCGGAGCACGTCTCTAGCCTAGAGCTCTAAATGTGTGTGTTATGTTCCAATGCATTGTTAGATTCATTCAGTTCATTTTAAAGTTGATCTTGGATTATGTTTCAGTTTTCAGGCCTTACCGTATGTAATGTCTCAAAATTTCCTAAATGCAAACTATATGCCACAATATATCACTTCATTCGATGAATGCTAGCTACGAGAGAGTTTGAGGGCTTTCATGCAAATGAAATGATCACAAAACAACAAAGAACTTCCCTAATGCAGCTAATGGAAATTAACAAACTTTTCTTTAAGATCACTAATCACTAATCAAAATGAAAAGTTCTAATTCTCATTAACTAATACAAAGCAAAAGATATTTTTCTGTTGTTGATGGCATAACGCACTAAACAACTTTGAGAAATGATAACAAAAGAGTAAAAACACAAATTTCACTCAATGCAAACACATTCAGTGCCCTAAATCACAAAGAAAACCTCCAAAGAACGAGAAAAATACCAAAGAGACCAATGAGCCGTGTAATCTAGGCTCAAAGCGAAACAAAGCGGAATTCAAGTGAAAACAAAGCAAGTCACCCAAATAACGCAATAAAACAATTAACAACCACTAAATGAGTGCAAGGGAGCAATCAGAAAGTTGACTGGACTAATAGAAGACCAAAACTCCTAAGGAAGGCTTGACACACAAAGCCACTAGATGCCCTAGGGCTAGAAATGTGAAATCGATAGAAAATGGCAAACATCCAAAGGGTAAAGGTAATCTATGCACAGTTCATTTGAAAAGTATGCAAAGGTAATCTATGCACATTCTGAAAATGAGAATTCTAATTATGCAAGTGTGATCTATGCAAGAGAATTCTCAAACACAAGATGATTCTAATGTAATCCAAGAACCAATCAATTGCAAATCAAGAAAATTGGGTGAGAGTTCCAAAGATCAAAAAATAAAAACACTCAAAGGCGATTAACACTCATAAGACTGGGACAAAACTCCAAGTAATGACCAAAGGAAATCAAATTAAGAATTTCTCAAAAAAGATACTCAAAACTAGTCAAACAAGACTCCAACACACTCAAGTAGTCAAAAAAGGGTACCCAGAACAAAAACCAAGCTCAGAGGGCTTAAAGACAAGCAAACTTCAAAATTTCCCAGTCTTGGCGCGATTGTCAGGCTGAAATTGGCGCCTTTCAGGGATTGGCACGTGTTGTCAATGTGCAACAGGCACCAATTGGCGCGACTGTAATGCCGTAAAAGAGCGCCAGCAGAGTTTGCTATGGAAAAATAAAAAACAAACGAGCCAAAGCTAAGTCGACAGTACCCAGGTACACCAAGGGGCAAGAAGCAACACAGGGATTCAACCCAGAAAGCTAATCAAGTAGGAGAAACCAAGAAACAACCAAGAAACAAGGCAAGTTCCAAGCCATTCAGCTCGTAAACCAAACCGGAGATGGACTGAAGTGGCATTGATCTACTTTGCTAATGCAGAGTGATAGTGTTTCGAAGGCTATCTGACCGTACTTCAGGCTCCGTCTAAAGTTTACAAATCAAACAACAAGACAAAATGAAGAACAAGACAAAAAGCCAACTCCCCAGCGGAGTCGCCAAATTGTTGTGGAGGTAAATCCCCTCTGCAGACAGATGTGATCCCTACTAGCCCAAATGGGGTCTAGCAACAATCAAACAACAGTAACACGTAGGTTCCTAATTGCAAATCAAAGACCAATGATGAGGGCCTACCTAGATTCCAACGCTAGTACTTGTAGAAGAGTCGTCGCTCCCGTTCCTTTGCTCCGGCTGGTCACAATCCCCACGATCCTCGTGAACGGACACCTGCACATGCAAAGAACGACACAAACACAAGCATAAAATCCAATAGATGCAACTATATATTAGTCAGAAATGAAATAACTCAATCATCAATAAGAGTGGAACCATAATGGTAGTCGTCTATTATTGATAAACAACAAAGAAGAATACAACCATAGTTCTGACGTCAAATCCTCCTTTGGCTGGGTGATCAGCAGCACATGCCTTGCAAAGCTTGTTGGGAATGGGGAACAAGCCTCTCTCTCCTTGGTTACTTGGACAAGAATCTCCTCACTTTAGATTTAGCTTCATGGGAATGAAGAAGGCTTCTTGTAGCATGAGCTTAGCAATTCTCAGACTTTGGGACTTAGAATTTGGAACTTGGAGACTCTAACTTGTCAAAGGCAAAAGGACAAGCTTTTATAGATAGAGGAGAAGGAGTTAGGGTCATCCACAAGATTCATGGGATTGGCTTTATCACTAAGAAGCTTCCATGAGAGGTGGAGAACTACTTCCCTTCTATGGAGATTCGAAGCCAAACTGACCCAACTCAATATAGATTCAGTTCATGAGTGGGTTAGGAAGAACCTTCGTAAGTTTGTTTGTTAAAAACTTTACCCAACTGGGCTGGCGCGAGTGTGACTCCGAGACAGAGCGCCAGCTGGCGCACCCTCTTTGGAGGATTTCCGCCATTGGCGCAAGTGATACACAGTGGAACTGCGCCAATGGAAAAAGGGCTATTTTTATGGGTATTTTACAGAAGGTGTCTTCAAGGCATATGAAGTACATACTCAAGGGGATACAATGCAAGTGTTTTTAGGCTATGTCACTTCTCACAGGTCCCGGAATAAGTCCTCCAATGTGCGGGAAAAGGGGTAACAGGGACGGTGACAAATTACTGTGTAACACTTGGATTAGGATGTTATTGTGCAAAAAATGGGTTATGTAGCTACCTTGATGTTTGGAGCTACGTGAAGTGGAAAATCTTACAGGAACAAAGGAAGAAAGGGTCTTGAATATAGTCCATTAATTTCGCCTCCATTGGGTGATGAAGAGGGAGTAGTGCAAGCTTCTCTGTGAAGTGCAGTTCAGTTAATAAGGCAGGGATTCCTGCAACTGCCACCTCCACCCACCCCACCTCCAACTTCACCACCATCGCCTACGAATTCACCCATACCACCACCACCTCCACTGCAGTTCAACATGGAAAATTCAGTGAAGCTGCCTTTGTTCAAAGGCTTGGGAAATGAGGACCCGGGCCAATTCTCGTTCGTCATAAAAGCTGTATGGGAAGCTTAAGGCATTACAGATGATCACATGAAGAAGGCAACATTGGTTAGTGCTCTGCAGGATCGCTCACTAACTTGGTACATCAAGTACTCTAATGATAACCCAAACACAGGAGTGGCATACATCCAGACTACGCTGAATAAAGAATTCAGTAGGCCTAAATCTGAGGCATGGTCGATTGTGGGATTTAAGGAAAGCATGATGAAACTAGGTGAGACACCTTGGGAATTGGACCAGAGGTTGACATGTCAAATACACGAAGCTAATATGAACCTAACAGATGGATAGCACCTCGAATGGTTTGTGGCTTCGCTCCTGCCACACCTAAGGGTTACGTTGTCACAACAGAAAATTACAACTCAGGCAAAGGCCTTGGAGATTGAAATGAGGTTGCATGAAAAACCGATGCAAGATCTGAATCTGTGGGTTCAGCTGATCCATGCGCAATTTCAAAATCTTTGCCGTGAAATGAAACCAAGCGCAGGGCCTGTGTTGTGGTGTACTATATGTGAGGTAGCAGGAAAATATATGACGGATAACTTTCATTTACTGCAGAAGTTTGTACAAACCTCGCAGCAACTATTCTGCAACTTCTGTAGGTTGGTAGGACATGATGAGCGCAACTGCAGAAGCTATGAATTGATGATGGATAGAACACCCGCGTATAGCGTTCAGGCAGAAACTCAACCCCTTAACCAAAGCGCTGGGATGGCGCGAACAGGCTTTCAGGGGCGTAGACGAGGCTGAGGCGGAGGAGGACCTGGCAGAGGTCGAGGATAGCTAATCTGCTACAACTGTGGAGGACTAGGACACTATGCTCGTGATTACATTAACCCAACATGTCCGTCATGCAAATATTGCACTCTGTTTGATCACGAAATGGAGGACTGTCCTACGTTGATAGCGAGGATACGTGACAAAGGGGTGCTACCACCTCAATCGACTCAGAACCTACAGATGATGAGGTCTGAGCCTCGCGAAGAGGATCTGAATGTGAATAGAGTGCTTCGAAGTGGAATTACAACAGGGGAGGATAAGGGGAAACAACCCGAAGACAGCGCATGGGTTTGCAAAGCTCCGGCGAAGGAGGCTGAGTTTGACTTAGAGCGCACACACGAAATGTTCATGGAAGTAAAGAAGAGCTTCGCTGAGGCCTCCACCTTAAGAAGCAAGGATAAGCCTGATCACAAATTGGACCCCTTTATGCTTATGACCTTTCTAGATACCTGCATGAAGCTGTTGCACAATAGCAAGGCTATGAAGGGATTACAGGAGCTTATAACTAGATGTGTTGGAAACACTCTGGGTGAACCACATGTGCTACGAAAGATTGGTAAGCATAAGGCAAGGACAAGACGAGAGATGAGACTCACCGCACAGATAAGAGAATATGAAATGGACCAGGTTATTTTGGATCTCAGGTCAGATGTGAACGTTCTACCAAAGTAGACTTGGGAGCGGATGGGAAGACCCGCATTGCAGTGGTATTCGATTCAGTTAAGGATGGAAAATCAGCAGAAGATCATCCCCATGGGATGGCTGCAAGGAATAACTATAGATATTGAAGGCATGAGCGCATTGGCTGACTTTGAAATCATATAAATTGTGGATGACAACAACCCTTACCCTGCACTCCTTGGCATTGATTGGGCTACTGACATGAACGGGGTGATCAACCTAAAGAAGCGGAAGATGATATTTGAGAAGAAATCGCTCCACTTAATAATACCCCTAGATCCTGCTGAAGGATCGCGATATACTAAACCGGTCCACGATTATGAGAATGACGATGATTTGGATTGCATATAGAAGATAATAGCACGAGACCAAGATTTGGTGGATCCAATAGAGGATGGATGAATTACATGGGATCATGAGATTTCCTGCACCTCAAACTTTGATGAAGAATTAGAGCACTGGCAGAATCGGCTACATGAAGTAACTGCGCTAAGGTATAACATAATGACCCGGTCGCTGCGTTGTGTGTCGTCGAAGGTAAGGGGTCTGCCCACTTATGATGGCCTGAATGATGTAGATGTGTTCTTGGATGCATTTGAGAGGGAGGTACCAGAAAAGCAGCGCTTCTAGGCTTTGGACTGGGCATTGTGCGCTACACCTGCAAGATGGTGGGGTACACACAAGGGTAGCTTTGATGATTAGCGCAAGTGTAGGAGGATGATGAGAGCACACTTTGGGAAGCCAAAGGTAATAATGATAGACAAATATGATGGAAGGAATGATCCGTGCACACACTTGGCCAAATGGGCTCAGGATTATGGAGTGAAGCCCCAACTGGAATGGGTGCACTTGTTCTGTCATACCTTGGATGTCATCCCGATGAACTGGTACTTGGAAACAAAGCTCCACCATGGTATAGGTGAATGGGATATTCTGCGTGAAGGATTCATAATGACATTCAGCTTCAAAGACGGGTTTGATTGTATTGATGAAGCACTACAAGAAGTGAAAGCAACAATCTTTAGGATACCGCAGGATCCTTTGGACCTGATTCAACCTGATTGGACTACTTAGCTGAGCCACGCGCTGGAATGCTATAACGTGACTGTTGAAGAAGAAGATGAGGATCCACAAAGGATCAACATCCCTGAAACAGAGGGACACTGCGAGGTTGAGGGATCGCAGATTGAGAATCTTGATATAACCACGCTACTGAAAACGAAACAGGTAAATATTGGTACAGAGGCAGAGCCAAAATTCACGAAGATTAGATATTACTAGGATGATGCGACGATGGATAAGATCAATGAATTGTTCCATGAATACCAGGATTTTTTCCCTACCAAGTTTATAGAGCTAAAATGGATAATAGGAGACCTAGTTGTTATGAAGATCACATTGAAACCCGATGCGAAGCTGGTTAAGAAAAGACCTTACCGGCTTAATCCGAAGTATGAAGAGAAGGTCCGCTTAGAGCTAGACAAGATGCTCGCGGCAAGCATCATTGAACCCATAGAAGAATTAGATTGGGTAAGTCCAATGGTAGTACAGGAAAAGAAGCAGAAGGATGAAATAAGGATATGTGTAGATCTCATGAAGTTGAATGATGCTTGCGTACATGATCCTTTCCCGACTCCATTCACTGATGAGGTATTGGACAATGTAGGTGGCTAGGAAGCATACTCCTTCACTGATGGGTTTTATGGGTACCATCAGATCAAAATTGCATCAGAGGATAGAAGCAACATGACCTTCATGACTAAGTGGGGATGTTTTCAGTACAATGTAATGCCTTTCGGATTGAAGAATGTGCCTGCGATTTTTTTGCACGTAGTCATTGCTGCATTCAAGGAATTTATTCATAAGTTTATGGAGGTACACTTTGATGACTAGACTATGTTTGGGCTGGTGAAACTCCATGTGGAAAGTTTGCGCCTGATGTTAGATACTTGTCGAAGGTACCAGATCATGCTCAATTTAAAGAAATGCCTGTTTTGTGTTCCTTTTGGGACTTTGCTGGGTCATGTGGTTTGTAGGCAAGGAATGATGCTAGATCCCTCGAAGATCACAGTGATACTTAACTTGGAGGTGCCGAGGAGTGTGAAATAGTGGCGCGCAACCTTAGGGCATACTGGGTATTACAGGAAGTTTATCAAGAGCTATGCCCAGATCATTGCGTCTATGGAGAAGTTGTTGAGAAAGGATGTCACGTTCTATTGGAACGAAGATTGTAAGAAAACCTTGGATGTATTGAAAGAAAAGATGGTCACCACACTGATTTTAGTCTTCCCAGATTGGAAAAAGGAGTTTCATGTACATGTCGACGCATCATGTACAGCGCTAGGAGCAGTACTAACACAGGCTGGTGGAGGAGAATTGGACCATCCTATAGCATTTGCAAGAAGAAGGTTATCTAAGGCTGAGAAGAACTATTCCACCATCGAGCGTGAAGGGTTAGCCATGGTATACGCGCTCCAGAAGTTTAGGCACTATTTGCTGGGTGGCCATTTTAAAATGTATACTGATCATTCTGCGTTGAAATACCTAGTCAATAAGACTATCTTGGGGGGAAGAATATGTAGGTGGTTGTTATTGTTCCAAGAGTATGATTTTGAGGTTATTGTGAAGCCCAAATGACTGAAAGCGAGATCAGACCATCTGTCACGCATCGAAATAGGGGAAGAACCCACTAATTTGGAGGAGGGATTTCTTGGCGTGTAGCTATTTGTAGTGCACGTCGCGGATGGTCATTTTTAAGACATCATACACTTCCTAATGACAGGAAATGCCCCAGAAGGTTACGCCCTCTAGTAGAAGGAGTTAGTGGTGCGCACGACAGACTTTTCTATCATTACCGGGCATCTGTACAAAATGGGGTCTAATGAAATCTTGCAATGATGTGTACCACATTTTGAAAGGAGTAGTATCCTCGTGGACGCTCATGGGGGAACTGTGGGAGGAGATTATGTAGGAAGAGCGACTGTGCAGAAGATTCTACGCGCAGGGTTGTGGTGGCCAACCCTCCATCACGATTCAAAATCTTATTGCAAGGTGTGCGATGTGTGTCAGAGGATTGGCAGGCCATCACGAAGAGATGAGTTACCTCTGAATCCATAGATGACGTCAAAACCCTTTGAGAAATGGGCAATAGATTTTGTAGGACCCACTCAGTCCCAAGGGAAGCAGACGGGAGTGCGGTACGTTATCACTGTGACTGAGTATTTGACTCGATAGGCAGAGGCTCAGCCAGTGAAGGATTGCATAGGCGTGACTGCTGCAAAGTTCCTCTTTGAGTATGTACTGACACAATTTGGGTGTCCAAAGGTTTTGATGAGTGATCGTGGTATGCACTTTCTGAACGAGACGATTAGCGCGCTAACGGAGGAATTTCAAGTATATCACCAGAAAAGCACGCCTTATCACCCACAAGCTAATGGGATGGTGGAAGCATTCAATACGGTGCTGGAAAACACATTGACCAAGGTCTGTAATTCTCAACGAAGTGATTGGGACCTACACATACCCGCAGTACATGCAAAAAGCTGACTGGATAGACACCCTTTAGGCTTGTTTATGGTGTTGAAGCAGTAACACCCATGGAATACATTGTGCCTAGTTTGTGCATAGCAGCACTAATGGGTATGATAGATCATGGAGCCCTGGAAGAGAGGCTCGCGCAGCTGGATGAGCTTGAGGAAGAGAGATTTCTAGTTGGATTTCACTAATAGGTCCAAAAGTAACGCGAAAAAGCATGGCATGATCAACACATTAAGCTGCGCACCTTTAAGGTAAATTATCTGGTTTTGTTATACGATAGTAAGTTTGATAAATTTCCAGGGAAGTTTTGAATGCATTGGTTAGGGCCCTATGTAATTAAGAAAATTGCCAACAGTGGAGTAGTTCAGTTGGTCAAATTAAATGGAGATCCCTTCCCAGGAAAGGTGAATGGCAGCCGATTGAAGCCATACACCGGTGATCCGGCCATGTGACTATATTAGGGTAGCATAGTCTTAGTACTCTAGGCAGCTAAAAGGAGGCATAGGACTATAAACTGCAATGCTCAGGTTGGGGAGCTGCGCGATTGCAGGATTGTGCAAAGCAAGGAAGTGTCACAGGGTTCACAACATTGCGAAGGGAGCTGCACTACCCATGGAGAAATTGCATAGGTCTATTGGAAAGTGACCGTTAAAGTCACTGTTCATGATTTGACGATAGAAATGCGGCCAAATGGAGTAGGCAGCTGACATTTAAGACAAAATTTATGGGTCAGATCCTTGAAAATTTTATGCCAATCCGACATTAATGAACTGAATGTGGGGGGAACGGTCACATTTAAATTCAAAATACCCTATAAATTATAGGTGGCTGCCTAGCGAAAAACACTTGGAATTTTGAGAATTGAGTTGTTGAGCTCTCAGGCGCACATGAATCGTGAATTCTTTGAAGCTCTGATAGCAAGTATGGCGTTTGAAAAATTACCAAAGGCGACACAAGAACTATTGAACAACGTCACGTCGACACCCACAGAAGCTATGGACACCGAAGTAGTGATAGCCGAGGGGGATGTTCCAAACGTTGATATGGAGGTAGAGGAAGTTTCTCCAGAGGTTTCTGAAGTGTTAGTGAAAGTCCCCAAATCACCACAGACACCGATACCAAAGCCGACCCCAACCAAGGAGAGTGCGAAGGATAAAAAGGGCGATTTGTATGACATTGGAGACATGGTGTGGGATGTCACCGCAGAGGTCCTAAAATAGTTTGAGAAGCAATAACAACTAATATTAGGGACCATCTAGACAGGTCTGCAGGAGCTGCAAACCAGTGCACACAGGTTGGCAGGATGTCCACCAGCCTGGCTATCGGTAGTTCAGAAGTTGTCGAGATGCTATGCATAAAGGTCTCCCGCGCAATAGCGCTGCCCAATGGAGCACTAACCATAGAGAATGAAGCTGACAGGCCCACTATCAGCGCCCTCAAGGGAGTGGGGTTGAACTTGGTAGTGCTCCCTGACAAGGCGCTCCACCTACTACAGGATGGAGTGATCGCAGAGCTGAGGGCCCGCGAGCAACGCGCTCTATAGGTGATCAACGGGCAGAGAATTAATAACAAACAGATGGCCCTACAACGAGACTCTGCCCTCGCTGCTGTGACTGGGGTGACCGACCAAAACAAGCATATGATTCAGGTCATGGAGGAGGCATGCCGAATGGTCCCAGAGTTAGCCATTCCTAAGGAATAACCGGTCGAGGTGCACATCCACAAGATTGCTACAGGGGTGCGCGACACTTGCACAGAGCTGGATAGGGTTCAGCTGGAGTTGAACCTATAGATTACATAATTACAGTTGAAGGCCTAGCCTTCATCTCCACCAGAAGTAAAGGAGCAACATGCAACTGCTGTCACAGAAGCGATAGTGGTGCTCGACAGTGCAGTCGCAGATTGCACACAACTTTTTGAACAATTGTTTGAGGTCTTGACGAGCTTACAGGAGGGCCCTAATGTACAGTGGTTGGAGATAGAAGCACGCGAACTGCCGCAGCACTATGACGAGGTCAAAGGCATAAGGCGAATCGTCAGGCTCACGCAGAGACTGGCAAAGCTGCAGGAGGCCAAGCAGTTGAAAGAATAGTTAGATGCAACACATCACAAGGAAGTAGTGCTGAAGCATCTTGGTTGGATGAGGCTTATACGGTCACAACCTCTATTGAAGGAAATCTTGCGACTCTACAAGCAACTCAACAAAAGCTTTAGGCCGATAGTTCAGGAGCAATGAACGAGCAGATGGTTGAAGAAGCAAAACAGGCGGCTGCATAGTGCATTGCCGAGGTTGCGGCCATACAGGTTGAGCTGGGAGGTCTTTGTGCTAAGATCTCCACGCTCGTAGAGTGACTCGAGGGCGAGTCACCATGTTTGTGTTGGGGGCCTGTTGGGAATGGGATCCCCCAAGGATAGTTTTGGGGCTAAAAGCCCATGTTTTGGGTCAATTTTGTAATAAAGTAGTAAAGTCTCTGCATTTTTTGGTCACAGAGCATGAAGGTATCATCAGTCATAAAGGGTTGTCCGCCCTTATTTTGTAAAGTGTAATGTTGGTTGTAAAGATCCACCCATGGTCCGTAGACCATGGGATTGTATAAAAAGAGCTAAGTAAGTAAGCTCTAAAAAAATGAAGAGGAGTTATGAGGTTTTGATAGTAGAAGACAAGGCTTGGAGTCTGAGAGCGAAGTCTAAGTGTTTCAGGTCTTAGCATAGGTAGAGGCTCTGCAGCTAAGTGCCTAGAGGCCTAGGGTAGAAGTCCACAGCTAAGTGCGTGGAGCCCTGTAGCTATGTGCACAGGGCGGATAGAGTCTGCAATAGTCTGAAGATATCAGTAAATAGAAGTTTTCTACAAATTCTATGTCTTTATTTCCTGTTTATGCATCTAGTTATATTACATTTTGGGTTTAATGTATAATGTTTATGTGATACATGAATATACGAGATTATATGAGTTCATTGAATGCAAGTAAGCATATTAGTTTATGTGGCGCTAACTATGATTGTTTAATAAGATAAGGAAAACACTTAAGATAACTTGTGAACCTGTACAATACGCTGTCATTGCAGCGTAAAGGTACCTGATCCGTAGGTTAGCGCTACGCGAAGGTCAATCGCACCCCTTTGCAGAGGTACTGACGGACGGTATAAAGGGCTATACTGACAGAGCCCTAGAACTTAGTGACATGCATGAAGGAAGGAACAGAGGGTATAAACCGACATCACGACCATCTCAGGGTGCGGAAACTTGGTTCCAACATCCCCCCATACTACTTCGGGTGAGACTTCGATCCGTGTTCCGCGGGCTGATGCCAAAAGGGCCAGTAGTGTAGGGATATGTTTGGCTAAATAACACTGAACTTGGGTCAGGCCCCACGTAGCCAATAGCTACAGTCAGGACACCATTTTCAAGTTGCTTTCGGTTCATGTTTATGAAATTATTTTCTTTAATATTTAGTCATATTGGTGCTTTGAATTTTTTTTTTGCTCCATTGTCAAACGTAGATTACAATTTTTTTCTTTAGTAGAACTAAAAGTGAATGCTTATTTTGATTTCATTGTTTCGAAAAGAAAAGTGAAAAGACCTTCTTCTTTTAAGTATTTTTGAAATGATTTGTGTTCGAAACCAAAAAGTGAATGAAATTTTCATTTTAGCTGTTTTGGATTGCATTTTTCTGTTTACTTGTGCATTAGTTTTCATTTTTTAATCAAAATGACAGGAAAAGAATGAAAAAATTAGTGCATCTTAGTGAAAGAAAAATATTTTTTGTTTCTCATAGGATTGCATTTTGGCATTGCATTTGTTAGTGAAAGTGAAAGAATAGATTTCATTTTTACATTTTGCATTGGAAAGTTAAAGAGTTATATTTTGATTCATTTTTCTTTATTGATGGATTATTTGGTTGTCTCTCTTCCTTCATTAGTTTAGCCTTCATTGAATGAAAATGTTTCATTTTTCTCATTTAGTTGCATCACAGGAATTCAGGTGACATCGTTGAGCCATAAAATTGAAACCTAATTCAAGATAAACTTAAAATTTACCTGAATTAACCTAAGGAGCATTTGTAACCTAATGAAAATATCTATAGATCTAGGCTAGAGATGTGTTTCAATGTCTTTAAACATATCAACTATTGTTAATTTCCTACATTGTATCCTGGGGGTGAAATCCCATCCTTGTACAAAATTATATCAAAGGTTCTCTAGTACTTTTGGGTATATACGAGGCACTTAAGTATGGCAAGTATATAGGGATGCTCTCATCGAACAGTTATGCATTAGACAATTCTAACACGGACTTGTTCTCCCCATACCGTTGAGTATATATTGGGACATCCCACTAGGTTGCTATCCTTTAGCCATAGGTAATCGAGTGAGCCGCCTTGTAAATGTGATACACCGAACACAACATTCGGGGAGATCAACATTCATACATCAAGTCCTTAGTTTCGGCTAAGGTGTATAACAGTTCATGGTTACCTAGTAAACCCTCTTTCCTAGCATTACCCTTTTTGATTTATTTGTTGTTTCATGCCATAAAATTAACTGCTGACGATAATATGTCGAACCCATGCAATTTCTTCTCGGCCTCACATTGAGTAAATCCTTGTAAATTTTATTTTTAATCAACCCTCAACGAATGATCTCTTCTCCTTCTTCTCTTAAGAGAAAGTCATCGTGGATGAACCATTGCGTTCACCTCACAGTTCCCATTCATCGACTGACACAGAAGGGTCTTCACAAGGAGGTCACCCTGAAATTTCATAGTCACCTGAAGCTCAAGGCTTTAAACTTGGAGTTGTCCCAAGTATCCAACGCCTTGCTTCTCATCCTCCACCTCGAGACTCATCGTCCTCTGAGGAGTTTAATCCAGAAACCCCTAAGAGTCCATAGAGATTTTTGTTTATATCCTTCGAATCCATTATTTGATCCATTTGTGATATCTCCTCAACATCCTTATAGACCATATGATCGACCTAGTGTTCCTTTGGAATTATCTCCTTATCCATATCAGATTCCTCCTCGCCAGATGTTTCCACCTATGGCTTCAGAAGCTGAGATTCCAAGCTCTCCTCGAGGTCCTCAGTAAATCTCTATTACTCACACTCATAGTGTTGGTAATGACTTTCCCCTGGAAGGCTTTATTTATGAAGGAAGAGTTCCATCTCAACCACCTCCTGTGAATAGTGGGCCTCTACTTCTACATGGTTATACAACCTTGGCTCAACTAGTTTCAGGAACTCCCAGTGCTTCTTCATTATACCAAAATCCTATTTGGTCATCAAATGCTATGCCTACTTCTGGTCTGTTTATTCCTAACGTGACCTCTCATATTCCTATGCAAACTGTCATTACTTTAGTTCCGATTCAACCGACCATTCCATCACAACCATTACCATCATTTCAATATTCCATTCCAGTGCTACCGATAGTTTCATTTTATATGTTTGTAAGTTCCTCAATTCCCCCCTCCAGTGGACAGAATGTGTCACCACCTCATTCACAGCCTGGGGGGAGAAATCCAAATATACCTATTGTTTCAAGTGGAACCCATGTGAGTTGATTGAAACCTCACATTGTTGGAGTGAGTCAACATGTTAGTGGTATTCCTAATCCCATTGATTCATCTATTCTAGTTGGGGCAAGTAATATCCTATATCAACAACCTTATATGGCCTAGATACCTATTCAATAGTCTTATATTCCATATGGTTCAGAATCACTAATGCTGGCTTAGTGGGTCTTGACCCAGGTTCAGAGTTAATTGTGCCAAACAAAACCCTACACTACTGGCCCTTCTGGCATCAACCCGTGTAGCGCGGACTGAAGTCTCACCCGAAGCAGTATGGGGGGATGCTGGAACCAATTTTCTGCATCAAGAGATCAGTTTGATGTCCTTTTATGCCCTAGATCTGCCTCCACGCAGATCCGTAAGCCCTTAGGGCTTGTCACTGAAACTTTCTTTCAGCGACCCCTAGACCTCTGCGAAGGTCTATGATCGGCTTTTGCGGACCCTAAATAGGTGAACTATCTACTTACGCACACCATAAATTATCCTTAGATAAGGATCTATTCAGATCTACCTAAGTGCTCGATAAACATAACAGAATGTAGTGTGATCTTCGCGTAATTACTTAACATTAATTGCGTTTAGTTAGTAAGGCATATCCAGTAAAGTTGCGCATTAACACATCAATAAGTCATGAAGGCACTATTTCATCAAATCATGTATCGCAAACATAAATAACATAAGTAAAGAGATAAAACATAGGAATTTCTACAAAAGACTTCTTTATTGATCTTCAGTATAAGGTTACAGACTCAAAACTTCCCTATGCACATAGTTGTAGGGGTCTGCGCACTCAGCTGTAGACACTAATATAAGCCTCTACACACTCAGCTGTAGAGCCTTTTCCTCCTCTAAGACTTACTTCTCTAGACTCCTTCCATCATACCCATAGAAAAAGACAAAGATCTGCCTTAGACGCTCTAAGACACACCTATTTATACAATCCCATGGTTCACGGATCATGGGTAGATCTCCAAAACCAACTCAACTTTAGATGAATGAGGGTAAAAACCCTATTTTACTCCTAACTAACTATGTGCTCCGTATCCATAATTTTTGGAGACTTTACATATTTTCATCAAACTTTACAATAAAACTTGGGTTTTTAACCCAAAACTTGACCCAGAGGACCCCATCCCAACAGGCTCCCAAAACAAAGGTCATGACTCGCCCTCGAGTCACTCAGATGGAGCAGTGATCTTGCTGCGAAGATCCCCCAGTTCCACCTACATAACTGCTACCTCAACAACACTCTGCGTAGCCATGTGCTTGACTTGCTCGACGAGCTGCTCTGTAGTTGGTCCTTCACCGACCAACTTGATCTTTTGTTGTGTGAGCTGCAAGTTCATCAACTTCTCTTGGATGTTGGTTGAGACTTGGTAGGATTCATCCAACAAAGGACCCAACCTAGCCTTAAGCACTGCTTCTTTTTTCTGAGTTGCCTCCACTTTTACGAGGAGCTGCTTCCCTTGCTGCAACTTGGTGAGGCGTTGTGTCGTAGCAACTGAGCACGCCATCACCCTCACTTCGTCATACTGCTAATGGATCTTGTGGATCTCTGTATTCAATCTCTGCAGGTTGGGGTCTTCCTGTAGGGTCGTTACCAACTCCATCGCTTGTTCAAACAACGTTGTGTAGTCAGTGATTGTGGCATCCATAGTGGCCATCCCTGTTGATCTAAATATGATCTGAGGTTGTCATTGATGTCAACCCAAGCAGCACCAGGAGCTACCCTGATCTGGAAAGGGAATTTTGACTTGACAACTTACTCTATTTTGAGTCAAGGATCTTCTAGATATATTCTACTCGTCGAGATGTTTCTGTTGATATATGGCACGCCAAGTAATTCTTCATGGTTTGAGAGATATTAATGTTTGAAGTTAGTAACCCTAGTTAATGGGATAAATCCCTATGGGGTTGGGGCATGGCACTCATAATATGTTTTGGTCATTGAATAGTCAATAATTAATAATTTTTTAAGCTCCTAAAATCCCTCCAACATTCTCTATAGAAGCCCCTCTCAACTCTATAAAACGAAATCTCATATGTCCTCCAAATGTAGTGATCGTGGAATTTTCTCTATAACTTCATTTCTTCGAACTCTTAGATTCAAAAATTAAAACCCATTTGATTTGATATCCAGATGAACATCATGATGGAATTTTAGATCTTGGTTCACTATATTTTCAGAGATATGATTTGTGGCAGTTAGTGTTTTTGTAGGCTGCTGAATTTCATCTCAAAGAAGTGACCTTGGGAAAATCATCATAACTCTCTCTCAGAGAAGGGGATTAGAATTATGTAAAAAATGGTGGATAATGCATGGAATTTAGTTTTTTGTGTATCAATTTCAGAGCTGAAGGAGGAAACAGTGACATGTGGTACGTCATACAAGTTCGCTCTACTGAACTAGTCCATAATTAGGTCATTGTGAGAGATTGGACATAACTTTGCCTTGAAGAGTCCAAATCAAGTCAGACCTATGGCATTGGAAAGAAGAATCAGAGGGCTGATACAGGACAGAAGATCACATGTTGGGGATCTGAAACCGCAGAGATACATCATATTAAATATCGTGCTCCTAGAAGGCAAGAAAAGGTAGATCAAGTGTTGTCAAGGGGTGCAAAGGACTAGACTTTCTAGGGTAGCAAAGAGCAAGGTGCAATAAAATGATGCAACAGAGGTAAGCTACAGGTAAGTATCTTCTGTATATGCATGTTCATCTCTTAATTGTAGTAGTTTCTTTATATTCTTTTTTTTTTTTTTTAGCACTCACATATGTTCTGCAGGATGAGGTAAGTTTTGCTATTATCATGTCATGGGTATTTCTTTGAAGACTTTTTGCAGGTATTATATATTCATCAAGAGAAGACTCAATGCATAATCTAATTTTCTGAAGAGTGAGAAATGGTAGCATGACAAGAGCAGAAATCAAGGTGCAGAAAAACAACAATAATTTCACCACATGAAGTCTTCAAGTGGGAATCACTGCATACAATCATTGTAAAAGTTGTACAAGTGTCTGTCTGCCAAGAGTTGAAGAGGTAGTGCTGGGAGGTCTAGGATCATCATTAGGTGGTTTTTTCATAGTTGGGGTTATGGTCTAGTGTGTCTTCTTCTTCTACATCATTCTATATCATTGTAAAGTGGACCATTTTCCCTGGTACGGGAGTCCATTCTTATTTTGTTCTTCTATAGGGTGGTAGGGTGGTGCTAGGTTGGTGCATGAAGCCACCAACATGTTCAAGCCTGTGAAAACTTTATTGTGGTAGGGTGGTGCTAGGGTGAGTTGTAGTTCATTGGGTGTTGGGGCATCCGTTCAGTTGACTACTGAAGAATCTCGGACGTTGGACCGTCCATCCAATGGGAGATGGAGAAGAATGCTTTTCTAGAATTCTAGGAGGTTGTTGCTTTCATTTCAGTTGGGGCTAAAGATTAAAGAATTTATTAGAAAAGCGTTCAGTGGTATTTGACCCGGAGGGGGTTTTCCACCTAAAATATTTGTGCCTCCTGGGTTCTTTTATTTACTATTAGTACTGCATAAACGTTAATAATAATTGAAGATTAACTAATGCTTTGAAAAGATTTAAAAGTCATAATTTATAAGGAATATTGATTCACCCCCTCCCTCTCAGTATTTTCCAACAATTGTTATCAAAGCTTGGTTCCTTCAATAGTAGTTTAACAATTGGAAGGAGATCATGGAGCATACCAAGAATGGTGTACCTTTGTTCAATGAAAATAATTACACACTTTGGAAAGGAAGAATGGAGGTCTATCTCTTGGTGCAAGGTTACGAAGTATGGGATATTGTTCAAAATGGCTTTACACCAACTGCGGATGAACATGGTAAGAAGAATTTGGTAAATGATGCAAAAGCAAAGAACATTATTATCAGTGGAATTATTGAATCTGCTTATCATAAGGTGTTGGGTTGTAAAACCGCCAAAAATGTATGGGACAAGCTTGAGAATATATATGCAGGTGACTCAAATGTCAAAGAAGAAAAGCTTCAAATCTATAGAGAAAAAATTGAGCAACTCAGATTGAAAGAATATGACAACATTGCTGCATACTTCCAACATGTTGATGAAATAACCAACACTTTGGAAGGATTGGGAGAGCCTGTTGACGAGAAGAATATTAGACAAAATATTCTTAGAACATTACCAGGAAGATTCAACCCAAAGGTATTGGTCTTAGAATACAGTGCAAATCTAGACAAACTTAGCAAAGAGGAATTACATGGAGTTCTCATAGCATATGAAATGAGACTTGATGAAGAAGAGGGTACTTCGCATCTAGAAACTGCGTTCGCTGCATCTAAGAAAACCAATAAGGACAAACAACCTTCAAAGGAAAAGACCTGCACCTACACCTGCAAGTGTGAAGAAAAGGAAGATGATGAAGAAGGTTTTTCAGATGGAGAATATGCTTACTTTATGAGAAAACTAAAAATTGTTAAGGGAAAATTCAAAGGTAAACTTCCATTGATATGTTTCGGTTGTGGTGAGGTTGGGAATTTCGCAGCAAAATGTCTGAACAGAAGTGATGGAAACTCAAAAGGAAAGAAAGGCTTTAAGAAATTCAACAAGCAAGGCAAGAAGAAAGGATTCAAAAGGAAATTTCTCTCTAAAGAGGATAGCTCATCATCCAATGAAGATAGTGACAATGAAGAAGAAGCCAATGAGAGAGTATTGTTTATTTCCAAGCACAATAAACAAGAGGTATCAAACAATGAAGAAGAAGGGTTCACCATAGAAGAATTTTCTAAGGCAATCAAGCTTATAAAAGAGCTCAAGGCTGAGAAGATTCGTTCCAATACTCTTGAAGAACAAGTTGAAGGTCTCAAAATTGAAGTTGAAGAACACAAATGTATTGAAGAGTCACTTCAAAAGAAGTTGGAAGAAAGCAACCGAGAAAGGGAAGCATTAGAAGCCAAAGTAGTCTCGCTGCGTAAGGAAGTGAAGAAGGGAAAAACTGTCCAAAACTATGCCAACAACTCAAGGGAGTTGGAAGAACTCATCAAAAATCAATGATCTTACAACGATAGAACTGGCCTCAGTTACAAAGAAGAAGAAGTCAGACCTTCTACAACAAAATACAATGAACCTATGAGATATGACAGGCATGTAGACTTCATTGGACAAGATTCACAAGAACAGCCTTGGAAGACAATTCCCCGACAAAGATTTCCATCCAGGTACCAACATATTTTTCATGGCTATTGTTATTCATGTGGAAAATTTGGTCATAAAGCTGTAGAATGTCACACATACCCTAGGAACCAATACAATTTCAGGAGATCTGTCAAATATGAACCTCCCAAGTTCAACAAAACATCAATAGATTTGAACATTTAAGAAGTAATATTGAATGTTACAAATGTCGAAACTTTGGACACATAGCCAGAGACTGCAGACTTGAAAATCCTCCAGAAGAATCTTCAAAGCCACAGAACGAATGAACATGGAAGAAGAAGAACACTAATAATTGTGCTATCACTCTCAAGGCTCAAAACAACAAATATGTGTGGTATGTTGATAGCGGTTTCTCAATGCATATGACTAGAGATAGAAAGAAATTTGTATCTTTGAAAGAGAAGAAGGATGGAACCATGTCCTTTGGAAATGATGGATCTTCAAATGTTATAGGATCAGGTAGCGTTAGTCTCGAAAGAAAAGATGCTCTAGCCAAGAATGTTCTATTGGTTGAAAACATGAATCACAATCTGCTTAGTGTTGGACAAATGTGTGATCAAGGACACACAATGCTATTCAACTCCGCAAAATGTGAAATCAGGAAAGGCAGGTATGGTAAAATTGTGGCTACAGCAAGTCAAGCTCCAAATGACATATATGTTTTGGATGAAGCAACTAAAGCATGCCTACTAGCTAAAGAAGATGAAATTTGGTTATGGCACAAACGAATGGGTCACATAAGCTTTGAAAATATTGTCAGGATAAGCAAAAAGGAATCAGTACGAGAAATGCTGAAAATATCAAAACCTTCCAATACACTATGTGAGGCAAGTCAACACGGCAAGCAGGCAAAATGCGGATTTAAAACAAAAGAACACTTTGCATCACATCAATTGGAATTGATACATACTGATCCATGTGTTCCTATGGGAACAAAAGGCTTAGATGGAGAATTATATTTCATGTTAATGATAGATGACTATACCAAGATGACAGCCGTCAGTTTCCTAAAGAAAAAATCTGAAGCATTTGAGTGCTTTAAGATCTACAAGGAGTTGGTCGAAAATGAAACTGATTTAAAAATAAAGTGTCTAAGATCAGATAATGGTGGAGAATTCACTTCCAAATTATTTCAGCAATACTGTGATGAAAATGGAATAAAAGGACAATTTTCAACAGCATGAACACCTCAGCAAAATGGAGTTGCTGAAAGAAAGAAGAGAACCGTATAGGAAATGGGTAGAACAATGATGAAGAACTCAAAATTAGATGAAAAATTCTGGGTTCAAGCAATTGAAACAGAAGTTTTCATTATCAACAGAAGTCTTCTTAGAAATAATTGCAATAAGACCCCATATGAATTATGGAAAGGAAAACCGGCTAATGTAAAATATTTTAGAATCTTTAGAAGCAAATGTTATATCAAAAGAGAAGATCAAAAGTTGGGTAAGTTTGAATCGCGTGTTGATGAAGGTATCTTTGTTGGTTACTCACGCAAAAGAAATGCTTATAAATGCTATAATCTAAGACGAAAACAGATAGTGGAGAGCATAAATGTTACATTTGACAAAGATAGTGTTCTAACGAATAATGATGAGGATCTAGAATCTTTGAAACTTGAGACAGAGGCTGAAAAAGGTACAGAGAAAATTCTAGAACAAGAAGCAACTGTCAACTAGGAAGAAGTAAATAATGATCAACAAGATATACAGGAACAACAACAAGAAGCTCCTCCAAAGAGAACAAAAGAATGGATTCAAAAGAACCATCCATCAAATCAAATCATTGGTGACATAAATGAAGGAATTGGAACAAGAAAAGGTTGACAACTTCGTTCATCACAATAAGCTCACATTGCTTTTCTAGCAACCTTTGAGCCTAGTAGTTTTGAGGAAGCCAGCCAGAATGAACATTGGGTAGCAGCTATGAATGAAGAATTGGATCAAATCAAGAAGAATAACACCTGGGAATTAGTTCCATGACCAAAAGATAAAAATGTCATTGGGACTAAATGGGTGTTCAGGAACAAATTGAATGAAGATGGATAGGTTACCAGAAACAAAGCAAGATTGGTTTGCAAAGGCTATGCACAAGTGGAAGGAATTGATTTCGATGAAACATTTGCACCAGTTGCCAAAATGGAAGCCATCTGGATGTTTCTCACCTATGCATGTTCAAGAAAAATAAAAGTCTACCAAATGGATGCTAAGCTAGCATTTTTGAATGGAGAATTAGAAGAAGAAGTTTACATCGAACAACCTGAAGGTTTTCTACTATCAGAAAAATAAGACTATGTTTGCAGGTTAAAGAAGGATCTGTATGGTCTCAAGCAGGCTCCCAGAGCATGGTATGCTCATCTTGACAGATATCTATGTCAACAAGGGTTCAAGAAAGGTACTACTGATAGCAATATTTATGTACAAATAGATAAGGATAATTTAAAAATCGTTGAGGTATATGTGGATGATATAATATTTGGTAGCAATGATGATCGACTAAGTAAGAACTTTTCTACAAAGATGCAAAGTGAGCTCAAGATTTCTTTACTTGGTGAGTTGAAATACTACTTAGGGCTTCAAATATCTCAGCAAGAGAAAGGAATATTTATATGTCAAGCCAAGTACATCAAGGAAATGCTCAAGAAATTCAAAATGGAAGATTGCAAACCCGTCCTTACTCCGATGGTAACAGGTTGTAAATTGAGCATAGACGACTCATCTAAGGATGTGGATAAGAGGTTGTACAAATATATGATTGGTAGTCTTCTATATGTAACAGCCTCCCGACCAGATGTTATGCAAGTAGTTGGACAAGTAGCAAGATTCCAAGCAGCACCAAAAGAATCACATATTATTGCCATCAAAAGAATTCTTCGATATCTAAAGGGAACAACAGAATATGGCTTGTGGTATCCCAAGGGCAACAATCTCATTATTCAAGCCTTTACAGATGCAGATTGGGTAGGAAACATTGATGATCGTAAGAGTACTAGTGGAGCAGCATTCTATCTAGGTGGTTGTCTCGAATCATGGTTGAGCAAAAAGAAAGCCTCAATCTCATAATTTATAGTGGAAGCAGAATACATTGCAGTGGAAAATTGTTGTACTCAAGTCCTTGGGATGAAACAGACTTTGCAAGATATTAAATTACAATTCAGTGAGCCTATTCCCATCTTCCGTGATAACACCAGTGCCATCAGCATCTCCAAGAATCCTGTCATGCATTAAAAAAAAAACACATTCCAATAAAATATCATTTTGTTAGAGAACAAGTCACTGAAAAGAGTATCAAACTTGAATATGTTGGTACAAAAGAACAAATCGATGGTATGTTCACTAAACCTTTACCTCGTGAAGCATTTGAATATCTTCGCCAGAAGCTGGGGATTCTCCCAAGTTCTCATTAGATTTTACTTATTCAGAAAATAAAGGGGGAGTGGAAGTGTGTATAGGTCTGCAGGATGGTTGTGTGTTAGGGGGAGTTACCCTTTGCCATTGATGTCAAAGGGGGAGACAAGGCAGTAGGAAGAGGTTCCTTGATTGCAGGGGGAGTACTTGTGTTTCCATCAATGCCAAAGGGGGGGATTGTTGATCTAAAGATGATATGAGGTTGTCATTGATGTCAACCCAAGCAACACCAGGGGCTACCCTGATCTTGCAAGGGAATTTTGACTTGAAAAATTACTTTATTTTGAGTCAAGGATCTTCTAGATAGATTCTACTTGTTGAGATGTTTCCGTTGATATATGGCACGCCAAGTAATTCTTCACGGTTTGAGAGATATTCATGTTTGAAGTTAGTAACCCCAGTTAGTGGGATAAAACCCTATGGGGTTGTGGAATGGTACTCATAATATGTTTTGGTCATTGAATAGTCAATAATTAATAATTTTTTAAGCTCCTAAAATCCCTCCAACATTCTCTATAGAAGCCCCTCTCAACTCTATAAAAAGAAATCTCATATATCCTCCAAATGTAGTGATCGTGGAATTTTCGCTATAACTTCATTTCTACGCAATCTTAGATTCTGAAATTAAAACCCATTTGATTTGCATTCCTGATGAACGTCGTTACTGAATTTTAGATCTTGGTTCGCTATATTTTTGGAGATGTGATCTTTGTAAGTTAGGGTTTTTGCAGGCTACCGAATTTCATCTCAAAGAAGTGGCCTTGGCAAAATCGTTATAACTCTCTCTCTCACAGAAGAGGATTGGAATTCTATAAAAAGTGGTGGGTAGTGCACGGACTATAGTTTTCTGTATATCAATTTTAGAGCCGAAGGAGGAAACTATGACATGTTGTACGTTGTGCAAGTTTGCTCTACTAAACTAGTCCATAATTAGGTTATTGTGAGGGATTGGGCATAACTTTGTCTTGAAGAGTCCAAATCGGTTCACACCTATGGCATTGGAAAGAAGAATCAGAGGGATTATACAGGACCAAAGATCACATGTTGGGGATTTGAAATCGCAGAGATACATCAGATTAAATATCGTGCTCCTAGAAGGCAAGAAAAACTAGATCAAGTGTTGTCAACGGGTGCAAAGGACTAGACTTTCTAGGGCAACAAAGAGCAAGGTGCAGCAAAATGATGTAGCAGAGGTAAGCTACAGGTAAGTATCTTCTGTATATGGATGTTCATCTCTTAATTGCATTAATTTCTTTGTATTCTAATTTTTTGTTTTTGTTTAGCACTGACATATGATCTGCAAGATGAGGTAAGTTTTGCTATTATCATGTCATGGGTATTTCTTTGAAGACTTTTTGCAGGTATTATATATTCATCAAGAGAAGACTGAATGCATAATCTAATTTTCTGAAGAGTGAGAAATGGTAGCATGAAAAGAGCAGCAATCAAGGTTTAGAACAACATCAAGAATTTGACCACATGAAGTCTTCAAGTGGGAAGCACTGCATACAATCATTGTAAAAGTATCATTGTACAGAGTCATTGTAAAAGTTGTACAAGTGTCTATCTGCCAAGAGTTGAAGAGGCAGTGTCGGGAGGTCTAGGATCATCATTAGGTGGTTGTGTCATAGTTGGGGTTATGGTCTAGTGTGTCTTCTTCTTCTACATCATTCTATATCATTGTAAAGTGGACCATTTTCCCTGGTACGGGAGTCCATTCTTCTTTTATTCTTCTATAGGGTGGTAGGGTGGTGCTAGGCTAGTGCATGAAGTCACCAACAGGTTCAAGCCTGTGAAAAATTCAGGGTGGTAGGGTGGTGGTAGGGTGAGTTGTAGCTCATTGGGTGTTGGGGCATCCGTTCAGTTGACTACTGAAGAATCTTGAGCGTTGGAGCATCCATCCAGTGGGAGCTGGAGAAGAATGTTTTTCTAGAATTCTAGGAAGTTGTTGCTTTCATTTCAGTTGGGGCTAAAGATTAAAGAATTTATTAGAAAAGCATTCGGTGGTTTTTGACTCGGAGGGGGTTTTCCACCTAAAATATTTGTGCCTCCTGGGTTCTTTTATTTACTGTTATTAATGCATAATCGTTAATAATAATTGAAGATTAACTAATGATCTGAAAAGGTTTAAAAGTGCTAATTTATAAGGAACACTGATTCACCCCCCCCCCCAAGTATTTTCCAACACATCCCTTCCTTGATGGAGGCTCTGCGATATTCCCTCACTTCGGGTGGAGTCGAAGGCTGTGACTTGAGCTGAAGCTTCATGATTTCATGTTGAGTTCAAATTGAACTCTTGCAACTTCTGCCTTTGCTTCGCGGATGCCTATAGCTATTTTCCGGATCTTGGCCTCTAGTTGTGCGTCCTCAAGTATGTGCAACTCATGGAAAATTTTAGGGGCGAATGTTCGCCCTTTGGCGAAATTAAGGGGTTTTAAATTTTTAGTGGGCGAATATTTTGTATCATAGTACATTTTTACAAATCACCTCAAATAGCCCACCTTATTTTAAGGGAGAGGGTAAAAAAGGTAAATTTAGCCCTTGAAATTAGGAGTTACAACCTTCCATTCGCCCTAATTTTCAAGAATAGGTTTTATTTAAGTGAATCCTATGGGCCAAATACCATATTTATAAAAGAGGTATGGTAAATTAATAAAAATATAAATAAATGAGAGGTATGGTAAATAAATAAAACATTTTTTATATTTACTCCATAAGTCACCTTATATACATGCAAGGGTGTAAACAAATAAAAATATAAGTAAAGTGGAGGTATGGTAAATAAATAAAACGTCTTTTTATACTTACTCAAAAAGTATGGTAAATAAATAAAAATATAAATAAACTAGACGTATGGTAAATAAATAAAACCTCTTTTTATATTTAGTCCATAACCCTCGTTCTTTTTATGAAGGCTCAAAAAATAGTTTTTATTTAAGTGAATCCTATGGGCCAAATACCATATTTGTAATAGAGGTATGGTAAATTAATAAAAATATAAATAAACGAGAGGTATGGTAAACAAATAAAACATTTTTTTATATTTACTCCATAAGTCACCTTATATTTACGAACACTCAAAAAATGCGTTATATTTAGGTGAAACCTATGGGCAAAATACTATTGGACAAATACCATGGGATAGATTATTATTAATACCATGCAAAAAAACATTATTAGCCCTAATATTAGTATTAATAAAAATAAAAATGGCACATGGTATTGACCCATGGTATTCACCAAAATGGCACATGGTATTGACCCATGGTATTCACCTGGAATGTAGCCTATTTAAATGGGGGAATTAAACCAGCATAGATCCATCTTTACTCTGGATCTACTAACCCCCGAGAGGCATCAAATATCGTGATATGCAAACTAGCATAGAGTGAAAAAGTATTTGATCCCTTTCGGGGCTTGGTGGATCAAGAGTAAAAATGGATGTTGTAATTTAACCCCCAAGAGGTATCAAATATCGTGATATGCAAACTAGCATAGAGTGAAAAAATATTTGATCCCTTTCGGGGCTTGGTGGATCAAGAGTAAAAATGGATGTTGTAATTTAATGTATGTTAAACATTTTAGCTTGGTTAAAATAAAAAATAAAATAAAAATCAACTATTAATTTTATTAATTTTTATAAATTACTAATAGTAATTTTTAAGCTCCAGGTTTATGATAACCCATGGTATTGACCCATGGTAATACCATTGTATTCATGTGAGCATAGACTATTTAAAGGGGAAATTCTATCATCTTAGATCCATCTTAATTCTGGGTCTACCAAGTGCTCAGAGAGATAAATAGATTTCATCCCCCTAAGAGTGGTAGATGTGGAGTTAAGGTGGATATAGGTTGGTTTTTATGATAATGAAGATATTAAATAGACTTAGGAAATTATATTGTAAAAACATCTTAAGGTGAATGGTTAAAGCATAGACATTGGACAAGTATATTTGTATACTTCTATTTTAAACTGAAACAAATCCAGGGCTAAAAGGAATGGATTGATTGCACTAGTCATCCTTCTATAACTTTCCAACATAGGCTGGAGTAAACAGATTGTAATTTGGGCAATTTTTCTAACTGCAAACAGGAACATTCTTGTGTATTGGCAGGGTGGTTATGAGGTGCCTAGAAGTGATGAATTTGAATTTTTCTTGGTTTTATATATAGTATTAGGTTTTTCCTCATGCTTTCTGTGAATGACACGGGTGAATTTTATCCTACACCCACTAGGTTATCGATATGTAATTTCGGTAATTTTGATTTCAAAAGATATTTTAAATAAATGCAATGATTTCATTTGTGTATTCAATAAACACAATATTCTAATGGAATTATGCATTTGTGGTTTACCTATACAGATTCCATGGAGAAGTATTAGTGGTGTGACATCAATTGTCCTTAAGCTGAGGCTTTAGTTTTATTCTTTTCTGGAAGCAAATACTTTCTTCCAACATTTTTGAGTTCCATGAAAAATTTGAAAGTCCTAATAGTATTTAATTATGGGTTCAAGAGAGACATAGTATTAAATTATGGGTTAAAGAGATCCACACTGAATGATCTATCAGCCTTATCTTCACTTAGTTTAAGACTATTCACTTGGAGAGGCTGCATGTGTCCCCACTTCAAGAGCATAGTAAAGTCATATAGAACTTAGAGAAGCTATCTTTAAGCTTTTAGTGAAGATTGGAAAAATGTTTGGGTGAAATAACACCCAGTCGAGCATTAAGCTTCCAATAATGCTAGATTTTAACTTGGAGCACTTTTGTGATTTGGAGGAGATGCCCCCTCGTATTTGTGACACATCTTCAGTTGTGAATTGGACTATTACTAACTGTCATTTCCTTCGAAAGTTACCTGATGACATGGGGAAACTCAACTCTTTAAGAATGTTAAGGAAGGAAAGAAAGTACATTATGCTAAGTTCTCTTATGCTTTTGAAGTTTTTCTTGGATATCTACAACGTTTCAGGTAGGAAAGTACATTCTGTTAATGAAAATTTGTCTTGATAGAAAGGCCCAATTTCAAATTCTAATGCTTTCAAAAAACATTGTATAACTATAATGTTTCTAAAAGGAAAGAATATTTTTTCAATTTAAGTATCATGATCCCATATTCAAACTTATTTTTCAGTAACCCATTAGGCTTTGTAGCTTTGAATAAATCCATGTCTTTTGATAAGATCCTCTTCCAAATTGGAACACGGTTTCCTTTTGGCAATAACCACATACAATGTCTTGGTTTTGTTATTGAGAAAATAGAGGTTGTGAAACAAACCTGTGCCATACAAGGACTTGATTAATTGATTATGTATCAATTATGGCTCTTGAGGTAACATTGTCTTGATTTTGTTGCTTGAAAATAGAGGTTATGCTTTACTATTTCACAGAATTTCTTACAATCTTTCCATAAGTATTGATTTGTAATCTCAGTCACTGAGGGATGACAGTAATGAAAAAGGTAATATTCCATTGTTTGAAGTTCCCCTCTTACTAAATATTTAAATATATCACCACAATTTAACTGTTAGTTAAAGGAATTGTATTTGATTTGTAAACAATTCATTGCTTGATTTATAGATTTTGATTTTTTCCCTTTGTTATTTTTTCCTCAAATTTGGTATGAGATATCTTCCAAGATTTGGGTTCCCTAGTTTCCCCACCATAGCTACGAGGTTCAGATGCTATCATTAAATATTCTCGGAACGTTACAACTTTTCCAGTAAGTGTGCTTTGAAACATTGTTGTTGCTTTTCTATGGTGTTAATGCAAATAAGTACTGCAACTAGTGCCATTATTTATATTAAGTGCCGAAATCTAGGTGGTCCTGTAATGATGGAGTGATTGTTTTCTAGCCACTAAGGCCATATGCATTTTTATCTCTTATGTTGTCCTGAGATATTCAAATTCAGAATAAGAATTGAGGTCTCGTTTCCACTATAGATTGCAGTCAGTTTCTTGAACATAATATATAGTAGATTATCTTTTACTAATCAACTGTGGATGTGATCCCTCGTAGGAAAGGAAATTCAAAGTGACTTTGATTTCACATTGATTTGTCAAAACATCCACACAAGAAAGGAGATTCAAAGTGACACTAATTTCACACTGATTTGTCAAAATGGAGGCAAGAGAAAAGGAAACTTTGTATTCAACAATGCTCTTAATTTCATATGTACATGCACATACATATTAATAGAAAATATTGAAGGGTTGCCTAAGTAATATTTTCCATTCCACTACATTCTTTACATCTTATAAATAAATAACTTGGAACAATTCATTACACTACTTTTTATTCTTTATTAATCAGTGGTTAAGATTTTGATATTGAACTGGCTAATATTTTTCTTCCTTCTGTGAAATTGTGTGTTCTATAATGCTTATTTTCCATTCACTATGTATAGCATATAAAGTGTGTCTAATGGAGTAGGAAGATTGGAAAGTCTTGTGATCCTTGAACTATGTTACAAGGTAGAAACCCAACAGGGCAGGGTAGGTGAATCTCCACAAAGGGGTCACAAATACCAAAGTTGGTATTGGCTAGTGCCTTGAGCTAGAAAATTTCCTTTACCCTTGTATTAACAGTGAATCTGGAGAGGATTCTAATATTATCTTTATAAGATTTATATTAGTTAAGATTGATGAATAAAATTCATGAGACATGAGCTAGGATGTCCTTGCAAGGTGGTTGTTGATTATTGGAAGCTATGATGGCCATTATGTCAGGCCAGGTGGTCGCACTCCCTTGATCGTGAGCACGATTGTGATCAAGATGGAAGACTTCATAGTCTAGATTGATTTTTTAGCAGTGATAGTTAGTGGGCTCATTCACAAAAGCTTCTATTTCACTAATCCTTTTTATAGAGTTGTCAGATTCAATTTCCAAAGGTTTTAATTACACTATAGAGTTGAGTTCTGAGAGAGTTGTGATTCACAGTGTTAAGTATAGCAGCTATGACACTTGAATGAAGACAAGCATAGTAGAGGTATTAGACTCTGTTATAAGCTTACCTGCATATTATAAGGGACTCGATTGGATTTTTTATAATTTTATAAACAAGTTCCATGTCGTGGAGATGTGAAAAAAAAATAGTGATATTGCCACCATGTGGCTCTTGTCATATATGGTTTTATACTTTTTCAAAAAATTCTCTAAGAGTTCACAATGCTAAGATACACTAGGACTTTACAAAGTTTTATTATTTAGTGAAAGACTCGCCAAGATCTTACAAGATTTTATAATTGAGTAAAATATTCACAATGCCTGGTGAGAGATTCGCCAAAAAATTATATATACATATTATATTATTGATAAAATCGCCTTCCATTTTTCCTATATACCATGGAGATTCACCCATTTATTATACATATAAATTTAGGGGGGGTTCTTAAAATTTTCCCTGGTACAACTCAGGCACTTTTTTGCATGCCTCTGCAACCGTGGCCACCATCTGAGATCTTTGTGCCTGGATTATATCCCTATCTTTTAGGGCCTACATCTTCTCAGTGAACATTTTTCATTGTTCACCCGGTACTTTCTTATTAAACTGAGAGCACACTACTCCCGTGCTCTCAATTCTACTGTCACTCTTGCCTGTAGCGCATGAAGAAATTTTTTGGGTAGCACTGCAACATTTAGGCCGATGTTATTAAGCATACTGATGATGATCTTGTCATTGGCCAATTCTGCGCTTAGGGACCCCTCTGGAAGAGCAATTGTTCTAAGGTCCACTCTCCTTACTAGTTTTGCAGCTTGACTTGTCCTCGGTGCCAGGATCTTCTTTGCGGCACTCACCTAACTTGCACCCACCTTTATTTGGCTAGTTTGGATCTACAACTTGCACAGATCCTTCAGAACATTTCCCAATGACTGCATGTATTGTTGCTCGAATTGCTGCAATAGTTCGGTTGTAGTGTCGTGCACCTTGTCACCAATATCGTTGAGATCGCCCTCTGTCAGGCTGATGGGATCCATCTGTGTCTTATCCGACTTCATGTTCTTGTTGGAACCCTCCTGCTGCTACTATTCTCTGTGCTTCCTGATCCGAATGGGGTAATTTTACCCTCATCACCACCATCGCCCTGCTTAGACTATCCTTCCTCAGTTACAGGTGAAGGGGACTTGTCTCTTTCCTCGGAGTCACACTATTCCTATTTAACCTTTTCCTTTGCGGTGCGCTCCTGTTCCCTTCAAGCCTTCTCTTCGATTTCCTTCTTTCACTACGTGGCCAAATTTTGTGCCACCTATTTCGCTGCATCCTTCCATTTCTTTTTGGCTGAGCTCAATGTGCCTCTGTTGGTACCTACATCTAAGTGGGGAAGGTCAATCTATCGTCCAGTGCTTGATCACCTCCAGTATAGCATCATCGGTGATCAAATACGGAAAATCGAACAAATTCTGTTGCGAGTCCTTCCGCGCTCGAATGTAAACATGGTGGAAGTCTACCTTGAACTCAGCATACATGGACAACTGCTCATACAAGGTTGGGGACAACCTTGGTCGCTGGTTGATGGCCATGCAAAATATGGCTTCCATCAACACCCAAAAAATATTCGTCTCTATGATCCGTGTGGGGTCCTTCGTGGCCCAGAGGGAGGCGAATTACGCGACCTCCAGCAATCCTTCCTTCAACTGAGGAAACTAGCTGTCCTCCAGTAGATCCCATGCAACCAGGACGATGGAGAGTAGCAGCCACGCGTAGTGGAAGGGCTTGCTCTCATCTTGGACTTCATGACAATTGGCCACAAACTCACTACATAAGTACTGTGACTAGTTAAACTGCACGCCCTCTGTGCATTGTGCAGCTAATGAGATCATAGGCGCCAGAACCTCGTCTGTGTGACACTTCCTCATAACCTTTCCTGCCAATATTTGGGTGGAAATTTTCACCGCGGGATCATTGATGGATGTGATGGATTAGCCGCATTCTTGACCAGTTCAAACTTCTTTTTCATCTTCTTGCCATGTCTCTTTCACCTGCCTTTCTGCCAAAATCCTTGGCCAATTTAACCCCTCATACGGTAGGTGTGTGATCCTTTGGATGAGCATATCCATGATGGGTAGAGGCGTGCCAAGCCATAGGCACCCATAATGTACTAAAGTAACTAGCTTCCTGATACAAGTGGTGTTTATATTACTGCGGTGGTAATGGGGCACCCACAACAGGTTTAACAACCCGAAGTTCTCCACTCCATGGATCCACTAAACTGTCTCCAACTTAGTGACACCTAAGTCTCGGTAATATACACACCTCATGTAGTTTTCGGTCGCTAGATGGGGGAACACTCATGGTAAGCCAGGTACCAATCCTCCATTTTCAACAAGGGCACCCGCGTAAGGTGCAAACCTTCAAAATTTCTCTTCTTTGGTAGTAGGGGCGTGTGGATGAGGAATTTTTCTGAGTGTGTGTCCTTGGGGACCTTCGCCTTCCCTTTACACGGAGGGATATATTATGGCAACTTGGTGAT
The DNA here is from genome assembly GCA_031772625.1 of Pinus tabuliformis. Classification (NCBI taxonomy): domain Eukaryota; kingdom Viridiplantae; phylum Streptophyta; class Pinopsida; order Pinales; family Pinaceae; genus Pinus; species Pinus tabuliformis. The sequence continues at coordinate 1,399,939,232 of CM062818.1, read as the reverse complement.
GGGCTCTGCTCCCTCAACGTCTATATCTTTGGCGCCCTGTTCAGTTTCCAAATCTACAACCTGCTCAAGCTTCTTGTCCCTCTTTTGCATTTGGGCGGAAAAATGCTTCCTGGGCAACTCGCGCACTAGCACTGGCCTCTTGTTCTTGTCTTTTTTGGGTTTTTGGGTCTCACGCATAGTTGTGGGCTTTGGCCTAGGCGATCTAGATGCCATAGGCATAGGAACCAGAGCCTCCATGCTCACCACCTCTGGAGTAGCTCCTTTAGATACAACGTCTCCCCTGGTGCTCATAGTCTCAATAGGGCTCGGACCCAACTTTTCTCCTAGATAAATTTTTGATTTAGCTCAGGAAAATTGGAAAAAGTAGGGCTCGCGACCAAATCCTCAAAGAAAGAGTGACTCATAAGAAATAGAAAACACAACTAAAAAATTCTCAGGGTTCAAAGTGTTCTCTGCTGGACTGACATGCATAATTTATAGGAGAATTTGAATTCAAATCTGACCGTTCCCCCCAAAATTTGACCATTAATGCTGGTTTGGCGGTAGATCTTCAAATATTTTAGCCTTAAATGTCGGCCGCCCACTCCTCTTAACTGTCAACTGGCTGTCAAATCATGAACAGTGACTCTAACGTCATTTTCTAATTGTGCCGCGTGGTATCCCCCTCCATAGCGTAACTCCCTTCACGTGGATTCTGATACTGCGATATCACCCTTTTGTGCACAGATCCCCTGCTGCGTTGTCCCCAAAACTGGGCAGTGTAGTTTATAGTCCCATGCTCCCTTGCAGCTGCTTGGAGCACTAAGACTATCATGCTTTCATATAGTCATTGAGACGGATCTCCTACATATGGATTCAATCGGTTTCCATTTACTTTTCCCAGAAAAGGTTCTCCATTTAGTTTTGTGAGCTGAACCATGCCCCCATCTGTGATCTCTTTGATGACATATGGCCCCAGCCAATGCATCTGAAAATTTCCTGGGAACTTAGCGAACTTAATGTCATATAATAAGACCAAGTCATTTACCTTAAATGTGCGCAACTTGATGTGCCAGTCGTGCCAAGATTTTTCACGTTCTTTCTGAATTAGCTGATGGAATCCAGCCAAGAATTTGTCTTCTTCAAGCTCCATTAGTTGTGTAAGCCATTCTTCTAAGGTGTCATGGTCTACCATCCCTATGAACACTGCTATGCATAGAATAGGCATGATATATTCCATAGGCATCACAACTTCTATTCCATAGACCAATCGAAAAGGTGTCTGACCCGTTAGCTTTTTGCAAGTAGTCCTGTATGCCGACAGTACTACTGGTACACGTACGTCCCAATCATTTCGCTGCATGTTGAAAATATTTGTCAGTGCATTCTACAATATTTTATTGAAGGCCTCAATGATTCCATTAGCCTGAGGATGATATTGCATACTCTTTTGATGGTAAACTTGAAACTCTTCCGTTAGTGCGCTGATCGTTTCATTGAGGAAGTGCATACCACAATCACTCATCAATATTTTTGGGCAGCCAATTTGGGTCAATACATACTCAAACAAGAAATTTGTTGTTGTGGCCCTTGTACAGTCCTTCAATGGTTCTGCTTCCACCCATCTGGTCAGATACTCCTTCGCGGTGATGATATAGCGCACACCTGTCTTCTTTTCTGGAGGCTGGATTGGCCCCACAAAGTCAATTGCCCATTTTTCAAATGGATGCAATGACACTTGAGGATTTAATGGCATCTCATCCCTCCGTGATGGTTTGCCCATTCTTTGAAATCCATCGCATGCCCTACAATATGCTTTAGCATCTTTATGCAGTGTAGGACCTAGGCCACCACAACCATGTGTGCAAAATATTTTGCGTTGTTGCCTTTCCTACATAATGTTCTCTTGCAGCCCCTCCATGAGATTCAGCTAGGATGTTACTCCATTCAAAATCACGCATGTATCGTCATAATATTTCATTTGCACCTATCTTATATAGATGTCCTACAATTATTGAGAAATCTTCCGCTCGCAGTACTAACTCTTTCTTTTGATGACTTGTGTATCCTTCTGGAGTCATCCCTGTAGTCAAAAAGTGGATAATATTTGCAAAATTATTATCCATTACGCACACCATGAAGAGTTGTGCATCAGGCATTCCTTCCTCCAAATTAGTAGGCTCCTCTCCCATTTTGATTTGTGACAGATGGTCAGGGCTTGCATTTAACCGGCCTGGCTTCACAATAACCTCAAAGTCATATTCTTGGAATAGAAATAGCCATATCCATATCTTCCCCCCCAACATAGGCTTATTGACCAAGTATTTCAAGGCGGAATGATCTGTGTACATCTTAAGGTGTCCATCTAGGAGATAGTGTCGAAAATTTTGAAGCGCGTACACCATAACCAATCCTTCATGCTCCGTCATTGAGTAATTCTTCTCAGCCTTTGATAATTTCCTATTCATGAATTCTATAGGATGATCCATATCTCCCTCACCAGCCTGCGTCAGTACTGCTCTCAGCGCAATACACGAGGCATCAACATGCACATGGAATTCCTTCTTGCAATCCAGGAAGATCAAGATCAGCGTGGTGACCATCCTCTCTTTCAATACATTTAGACTACGCTGACATTCTTCGTCCCAGCAGAATGTAGCATCCTTTTTCAATAGCTTTTCCATCGATGTGGTAATTTGAGCGTAAGCCTTGATGAACTTTCGGTAATATCCAGTATGGCCTAGCATTGCAGGTAGTTGCTTGACATTCTGCAAGGCCTCCAAATTGACTATCACTGTGATCTTGGTAGGTTCCACCATCATCCCTTGCTTGCACACTACATGACCCAGTAGAATTCCAAAGGGGACACATAATAGACATTTCTTCATATTGAGCATGATTTGATATCTTGGCACGTATTCAACATTAAGCGTAAACTGGCTACATGGTGTTTTACTAACCCAAACATTGTCCAGTCATCAAAATACACCTCCAAAAATTTGTGAATGAATTCTTTGAACGCCGCGATGACTATGCGAGAGAATATCACCGACACATTCTTGAGTCCAAATGGAATCACCTTATATCAGAAACAACTCCATTTCGTCGTGAAGGTTGTTTTTCTCCTGTCTTCTGGCATGATCTTGATCTAATGATACCCAGAGAACCCATCAGTGAATGAGTAGGCCTCATGCCCTCCAACATTGTCGTACACCTCATCTCTAAACGGTGTCGGGAAAGGATCATGGACACAAGTATCATTAATTTTTCTGAGATCTACGCAAATCCTTATCTCTCCCTTCTATTTCTTTTCTTGAACCACCATCGGGCTCACCCAATCAGATTCCTCCACCAGTTTTATAATCCCTGCCTCAAGCATCTTGTCCAATTCTAAGCGAACCTTTTCCTTATATTTGGGGTTCAGGTGATATGGTATATGCTTAATAGGCTACACGTTTGGCTTTAAATTTATCTTCATCACACACAAATCACCTATGATGCCTTTCAGGTCTGAAAATTTTGTAGGAAAAAGATCCTGGTACTCGTGGAGCAACTCAACATCTTTATCCACTATGGCATCATCCCAGTAATCCCCAATCTTCGCAAATTTTGGCTCTGCTTCAGTCCCAATGTTCACTTGCCTAGTCTTCAATGGCGCAATGATGTCCATATTTTCTATCTGCAGACCTTCGACCTCACGGTGGCCTTTTTCCTATGGGATATTAATATTTTTTGGGATCTTCGTCCTCCCCTTCAGCAGTCATATTATAGCATTCCAACGCATGGTGCAACTAGGTGCTCCGATCCGGTTGAACCAATTCAAAAGGGTCCTGCGGAATTCTGAAGATCGCTGCCTTAACCTCCTATAGAGCTTCATCAATGCTTTCAAACCCATCCTCAAAACTAAAGGTCAACAAGAAACCTTCCCTTAATATATCCCACTCCGTAGTGCCGTGGCGGAGCTCCGTTTCCAGGTACTAATTCATAGGGATTACATCCAAAGTATGACAGAATAAGTGCACCCATTCCCACTGCGGCTCTGTCCCATAGGCTTTAGTCCATTTTGCCAATTGATCGCACGGATCATTCCTCCCATAATATTTCTTAGTTAATCATACTTTAGGGTGACCAAATCGCAACCTCATCATCCTCCTATAATCACGCCATTGATCAAAACTGTCCTTATGCGTACCCCACCATCGTGTGGGCGTAGCACCAAATCCAACACTTGAAAGTGATGATCCTCAGGGACTTCTCTTTCAAAGGCATCCAAAAACTTATCTACGTCAGTTAAACCATCATAATAGGGAAAATTTCTTACCTCTGATGACAATAGCACAACGATTTAGTCATCATGTTGTAGCGCAGTGTAGATACTTTATGTAGCCTATTCTACTAGTGCTCCAACTCTTCATCCGAATCCGAGGTACAAGAGCTTTTGCGGTCCCATGCAATCTGTCCATCAGTGGTTGGATTAATCCAGTCTTGTTCTCGTGCCATTATTTTGTAGATATGATCCAAGTCATCATCACTTTCTTCGTAGTCATGGATTGATTCAGTGTAGCGCGGTCCTTCCGCAGGGTCCAACGGTAATACAACACGGAGTGATTTCCTTTCAAATGACATGGTTCACTTCTTCAAGTTGATGACACTGTTCATATCAATGGCCCAATCAATTCGTAGGAGCATGGGATATGGATTACTATCATCATCAATCTCTATTACTTCAAAATCATCCAGCGCGCTCGCACCATCTATATCTACGGCGACTCCCTGTAGTTGTCCCATAGGGATAATCTTCTATTGGTTCACCATCCTCAGTTGAATCAAAGAGCACTGCAGCGCAAGCCTCCCCATTCTCTCCCATGTATGTTTAGGCAAAACGTTCACATCAGACCCCAGATCCAAAATAACCTAATCCGTCTCATAGTCTCCTATTTGCATGGTGAGCCTCATCTTGCTCCCTGTCCTTGCCTTGTGTTTACCAATATTTTAGACTATGTGTTGTCCATCAGGAGTATTTTCCTTACCAGCGCACTTTTTTATCAACTCTTGTAGCCCCTTCACCACCTAGCTATCAAGCAACAGTTTCATACAGGTTTCCAAGAACATGGTGAGTACAGAGGGATTAACCTCTGTCGGTGCATTGGTTTCTAATACGTTTTTCCAACTTCTTGAGGTAGATGCTTCCACGAAGAGATTCTTAGCTTGCATAAAAGTTTCCTTTGCATGCTCCAGGCCAAAACCCACTTCCTTTTCTAGGGCCTTACAGACCCATTCGTCTGCTTCAGGCTTCTTTCCCTTATCGTCCCCAATTGTTACTCGCTTCTCAGTACTATATTCATGTTCGGATCCTCTTCACGGGATTCATCCCTCATCATCTGTAAATTCTATGTAGGTTGCTAAGGTCACACCTTCTTTTCCTGCATCTTGGCTATTAACATAGGGCGCTCTTCTATAGAGTGGTCAAACTAACGGCAATATTGGCACGATGGGCACATCGGATTCTGACATTCCCATGCATAGTGTCCTGGCGTTCCACAGTTATAGAAAATAACTTGACCATGGCCTCTACAAGGCCCTCCTCCTCCTTTGCCCCGTCCTCTTCCATGATATCCTCCATGCACCCCTCCTTCACCCTGATCTGGAGGCCGAGTTTCTACCTACATCCAATACATAGGCGTTCTTTCCATCATCAAGTCGTAGCTACGGTAGTGGTGCTCATCATGGCCTATGGATTTGCAGAAATTGCAAAACAATTTTTGAGGTGTATGAACGAAATTTTGTAGCAGATGACAATTATCCATCACATGTTTTCCGGCCACCTAAAAAATAGCGCACCATAGCGCAGGCCCCACACTTGGTCTTGCTGGAGCTCCCTGTTTCAAGGGAATTAATCCCCCCCTTGTGGTATAATTTGCTAAGATAGGGAAGTGATCTTTATCATGCCCCTGGCTCTTACAGTTGAGGCACCAGACTTCTTCGTGAACCTCTAGTCTAGCCTCCTTTTCTTTCTTTAGGCTATGCAATTCCAAGTAGAGGTTCTGTAGCTGTGAGTTAATCTGTTGAAATCCTAAAGATGCGTCCTGAATAGGTGTTTCATGAAATCTCACCGCGATTTCTAGAGCTTCCACCTAAGTCCCTATCTTCTGCTGTGACAAAGAAATCCTTAGGTGGGGCAGGAGCGAGGATGTAAACCATTCGTGGTGCTGACTATCTGTGAGGTGCATATTAGCTTCATGGATCATGCACTTCAATCTTTCATCTAACTCCTAGGGCGTTTCATCGACCCTCATTTTGATTTCCTTGAATCCAATTACTAATTGCGAGTCACACTTAGGCTTACCAAATTCTTTGTTCAAAGTGGCCCAAGTGTCTACTAGTGACGCCAATGGGTTATCAGTGCAATACTTAATGTACCATGTCAGTGCGCGATCCTGCAGAGCAGTGACCAACTACGCCTTATTTATATTATCATTCATAATATGTTGTGTTGTCCACACAACCTTCGCAAAAAACCAAAATTGATCTGCATCCTCAGTTCTTAGGCCCTTGAAGACTGGGAACTTCATTGTATTCGACATGTTGAATGGTGGCGGTGGCAGTGGTGGTGATGTGGGTGAAGGTGTGTGCTATGGAGGTGAAGGTGGAGGTGGAGGTGGAGTGGATGGATGATGTGTCCATGGAAAATCCTGCCTTATCAATTGGACAACGCTCTACAGTGAGGCTTGTACCGCTCCCTCGTCATCACTTGAAGGAGGTCCAATCAACGGGCTATATTCAAGCCCTGCTTTTGTTGGTTTCTAAAGCTTCGTCCACTTTGCGTAGATCCAAACATCAAGGAAATGGCATAACCCACTTTTCACACAAGAGCATCTTAATATAAGTATTCAAAGATCTTAAATACTTACCTCACGGTCCCTTGAATAAGTGTCACTCTGCTTCGTTGTAACTAATTGAGGTGTCAACCACAAATTTTGTAATGAATCCTTCTATAACTCGATCAAGCTAGTGATTGACCGCATGCATGATATTATCTTCAGATGCATCCAACCTCCGCACTAGCTCTGGAGTCCACACTATGGGACCATCAAGCCTCCACCTTCCTTGGCCATCTGCCAACTTATCTATCCACTCGTATAGTTCAATCGGGAAGGTGCAGAAGAAAATTTCATGAATTTTTGTGTACAAATATTTGTCTAGCCACTGCTCCTTTGTCAGGCGCAGATTTCTGTTCTCTTGCACCGCAAATTTTTGGATCTTCCTATCCAACCACTTCTCAATTTCTTTTTTGGTTGGATTCCAGTGATGCGACATCACACATCTCCTTATGCAAATCCCGGTCCTGGCAATGGAACCATTTGTTGGCTTAGTGGGTCTTGACACAGGTTTAGAGTTAATTGCGCCAAATAAAACCATACACTACTAGCCCTTTTGGCATCAACCCGCATAGCGTGGGCTGAAGTCTCACCCGAAGTAGTATGGGGGGATGCTGGAACCAAGTTTCCACATCCGGAGATTAGTGTGATGTCTTTTTATGCCCTAGATATGCCTCTGCATAGATCCGTAAGCCCTTAGGACTTATCACTGTAACATTCTTTGAGTGATGCCTAGACCTCCGCGAATGTCTACGATCGCCTTTTGTGGACCCTAAACATGTGAACTATCTACTTACGTGCACCATAAATTATCCTTAGATAAGGATCTATTCAGATCTACCTAAGTGCTCGATAAACATAAGATAATGTAGTGATATCTTCGCGTAATTACTTAACATCAATTGCTTTTAGTTAATAAGCATATCCAGTAAAGTCGCACACTAATACAACAATAATTCATAAAGTCACTATTTCATCACATCATATATCGCAAACATAAATAACACAAGTAAAGAGATAAAACACATGAATTTTTGAAACAAACTTCTTTATTGATCTTCAGTATAAGGTTACAGACTCAAAAAATTCCCTACGCACACAGCTGCAGGGGTCTGCACACTCAGCTGCGGACACTACTCTAGGCCTCTGCGCACTCCACTGTAGAGCCTTTTCCTCCTCTAATAATTACTTCTCTAGACTCCTTCCGTCATACCCATAGACAAAGAAATAGATCTTCCTTAGACTCTCTAAGACACACTTATTTATATAATCCCATGGTTTGCTGATCATGGGTAGATCTCCAAAATTGACTCAACTTTAAATGAATGAGGGTAAAAACCCTTTTTGACTCCTAACTAACTACATGCTCCGTATCGATAATTTGTGGAGACTTTACATCTTTTCATCAAAATTTACAATAAAACTTGGGTTTTTAACCCAAAACTTGACCTAGGGGACCCCATCCCAACAACTGCAGATTCTACTTTATATTCCAAAAATGGATCCTCATGTGAAACCTAGTCAAAATCCTATTCCTAGTGCATATGGTCAAATCTCGATTAGAACTTATCAGTACCAACATGGAATTCCTCAAGGAAGTATTCAACAACCTTTACAGCAGCAAGGGAAACCTTTGTAGCAACAAGGGAAACCTTTGCAGTAGTAAGGGAAACCTTTGCAGCAGCAAGGGAAATCTTCACAACAACAAGGGAAACCTTTGCAGTAGTAGGGGCAACCTTTGCAGCAGTTTCAACAACCTTTGCAACAACAAACACAGTTTTTCCAACAACCCAATAAACCCTTGTATTTGCAAGGTCAACCCTTGTAGCAACAAACCCAACCTTTATATCAATAAGGTCAAACCTTGCAAACACAAGGACAACCCTTGCAGTGGTGGGGCCAAAAACTTTATTACCAAGGTCAGAAGTTGCAACAACCTTACAATCTATATGTTGTGCACAATGTTTATACTCCTTATGGCTATCAGTGGCCTATGGAAGGTCAATATCAACCCTACCCTGGGCATAATCCACCATATGGTCAATTTATCCCTCAATGGGGGAAAATCAAGCCCCTTATGGTCAAAATCCTCCACTTTGGGGGAAAAACCCTTACCAACAAGGTTGGAACCCATAGATTTGGCCTTGCCAAAGGCCTTATATGCCTTTTAATCTGCAATTGTTGTTTCTAGCGACGTTGGAATTGGCCTATTTCTCTAGGTTTACTAATGATTTGATTCTTTGTTCGAATTATTGGCCTCCAGTTCCCACTAAAATTCTGACTGATTGCCCTAAATTCGAAGGAAAAGCTAAAGAGGACCCTTAGGCCCATGTGATAACATATCACTTATGGTGTGCTTCCAATTCATACATTGACAATTGTGTTCATATCTACCTCTTTCAGCGAACCTTGACAGGTGTTTCCGCAAAGTGGTACATAGAGTTTCCTCAAGGTACCTATGTAGACTTCAACTCTTTGGCCATAGCCTTCCTCACCCACTTCCAGTTACCGGTTCATTATGAAACTGGTACCCACTTGCTCACATCTCTAAAATAGGATATCATGACCCATATCTCTGATCACATCCATGAATGGAGACATCGATTTCGCCTCATCAAGTTTGAAATCCATGATGATTTGTTGACCAAATGGTTCACCAGGTCATTCGTAAACAAAATCGTTGTAGATATAACAATGGGAGGTTATGTTATTGAGGATCAAGCTATTTCTTATGCCCAGTATTTGGATTTGGTTTATTCCCAATATGACACGTTGTATGAAATGTTGCCTGATGCTCCAAGGCCATCTTTGGATCCAGCATCTTTGAAGTCTCCAGATGTACCACTTGTTGATGGTATAATTGGATTAGTATCTCAAACTTCCACTAAAGCTTCTTCAAAGCAAAAATCTATTTTGAATACTGGTTCTAATCCTCCTTTGAAAAACCCATCAAATCCTAGTAAAACCTTTGAGGTCAATGTCATTCAGTCTACCGTGATAGACAAAGCCTCGAAAGGTAAGAAGAAGGGTAAAGATAAAGTAAAATCCGATACCCCAAAGCAGAATCATCCTAAGCCATCTTGTGATGATGCCTCCAAACGTAAGCCAAAATATCCTTGCCTCATTTGTGAGGAAGATCATTACACCAAGGATTGTCCCCGACATGCTGACGTTAGTATATTATTGAAAGGGACCCTAGCTATATTGAAAGAGCCATTTCCATCTCAGCAGACTCAGTTGGTAGACCAATCACAATCCTCTGCCTCATCAAGTTCTTAAGTTTACATGATGACTAGCATTACTCCTATCTCTGTTGCCACTCGGTCAAAAGATTATAAAACTTCTCAAAAGTAGATGGTGGAAAGGGAATCCACTGATACATCTTCTACTTCTGCTCCACCTAGTTTTGGTCCTTTCCATATCGAGAGAACTAATAATGAATAGGTCATTTGACCGCCTCCCAAAGGTGTGCATCAGAAATCATCCTATAATCTGAATGCTAGAGATGCTCAACATTACAATATTGTCAAGGATTTAGCTCAAGCGCCCTTGGCGATGTCTGCCTTGGAAGTTCTCCAAAATTTTCCAACACAGTGGAAATCATTATTGTTTCCTATAGGAGGCATTGATTCTGCCGACTTAAACTTGATCACTTTCAATCTAGAAAACCATGTTCCTCGTCTTCCTCATCAACTTTCATTTTTGATTCAAGTCATTATAAAAGGAAAGACGATTCATCGAACTCTCATTGATGATCGTGCTTCCACCTGCATCATGTTTGTTTCATGTTGGAAAGCCATCGACTCTCCACCTCTTAACCAGTCCCCAAACACCTTAGAAGCCTTTGATGGTAGAGGCTCCTGTCCTTATGGTATTCTCACAAGTTTTCCCATCATCTCGGAAGGGAAAACTATTGAGCTAGAAGTAGAGGTCGCAGATGCGAATCTAAATTACAACCTTCTACTTGGGTGAAGTTGGACCCATGCCATGTGTTTGTGTGATTTCCTCTTTGTTTCAGGTGCTCCATATTCCTCATGAAGGGGAAATTTTCCTTTTTTTCTTCTGGTGCCTCGAATGGAAACATCCAATATGTGGGAAATACCGATATTCCATATGAGAGTCTAGGGACAGGTCTTTTCAAAGATTCTTCTTTAATGGGAACTTTTTCTCTCCCACCTCCACATGTCATCTCGATCAACATGATCTATATCTCCAATGATCTATGGATCATCCCTACTCCATATCAGGTTGACTCTTTTGGTGACATTATGCCATTAATTCCTTTAGAACAAGCATATCAAGAAATTGTCTTGGCTTCAGTGGCTGCTTCAGAAAGTCATACTGTTCTCAGTATGCACTTGGATACGTATTGAAAATCTCCTGGGCTTGGTTATTGGGATTCTCGGGATCCTTTGAACGAGATATTCCCCACCGACGAGAGTATTGTTGAGGTTATGTCTCTTGATGACACTCCTTGGAATGATGCTCATCATCGTTCCTTGTTTCTTCCGAGTCATAGTGAGATTCCTTTGTGCCTTGAAGCTTTTGTTTCTCATAACCTAACACATCCACTTCAAACACCTGTTTTGGTGCATGAAGTTTTGTCCAAAGGTAATATGGGAAATATTATTGCAACCATGCAAATCAAAATTTCCGTTAAACCTAGAATTGTCGAGAATGTTCACATTGGGGTTTCCTGTTCTCTTGATGAGATCAGGGTTTACACTAAACTTTTTAAATAATTTCGTGATGTACTCACTTGGTCGTATGAGTGCTCCTTTATTGCATCCCCTTGACTACCGCCATGATGATTTCCTGTACTTGGACGCAGCTGACAGTACTATTGCTATGGTACTGGTCCAAGATGATGACATGGAACTGAACATGTGGTTTATTATTTGAGTCAAAATCTTATTGATACAAAAACTTGATATGCTCATGTTGAGAAACTTGCCTTGGCATCAGTCCATGTTGTTCAACGATTTCATCATTATATTCTTTTGGAAGACCATAGTGATTTCTGACTATAACCCCATGACTTATATTCTAACTCATCAGTTTCTTGGGGGCAAATACTCTAAATGGATTGTTATCCTGAAAGAGTTTGAATTGGAGTTCGTTACCACCAAATCAAAGAAGTCACTCATTTTTCCCAAATTGGTCTGCGCCATTCCTTCTGCAAATACCTCCATTAATTTTACTGTGAAGATTCCTGATGAAATTTTGTTTCTCATCAGCACTCTCGACCCATGGTACGAAGATATTATTGTTTATCTTCAGACCCAAAATTTCTGATCCGAGTTGTCTCGATCCGACCGACGCCGCATTCGAAATCAGTCTCAACCTTATTAGATTATTGGTGATATGTTTTACCGAGTCGATGTTGATTCTGTTCTTCACAGATGCCTAACACTTGAAGAGGTCAAATGAGTCTTGAATGAATTCCACTCTGGGGAATGTGGTGGTCACATGTCAGGCTATGCCACTTCTCAGAAGATCCTTCGTGCTAGTTATTTATGGCCTTCTATCTTCAAAGATTGTATTTTGGCAGTTCAAAAGTGCCATGAATGTCAGATTTATAATCGCAAACAACGCACCCCACCAACACCCTTACACCCTATTGTTACATTGGCCCATTTGCTAAATGGGGAATAAATTTCATGACATGTAACCCTCGCTCGGTCGAGGGGCATGGCTATATCATTGTCGTTGTTGACTATTTTACTAAATGGGCCGAGGCGATGCCCACATATAATGTTGACGGTATCACTGCTGCTCAGTTCCTCTTTAACCATGTCATAGCCCGTTTTGGCGTCCCTCAAGCCATTTTCACTGACCACGGATCACATTTTCATCAATACATGATGGAAAAGCTTACTTCTTAGTTGGGTCTTCACCATGATACCATAACTCCTTACTACCCATAGGCCAATGGCTAAGTTGAAGCGATTAATAAAGTCTTAATTACTCTGCTTCAACGAACCATTGGGAATCATAAAGAGGATTGGCATCTCATGCTATTCTCAACTCTTTGGGCTTATCGAACGTTGGCTAAGATAGCTACTGGCTTAACTCCATTCCAGTTGGTATATGGTGTAGAGGCAACACTCCTGATCGAGTGTGAAATTCCTTCATTAAAGCTAGCTATAGAGCGACTCCCCGATACCTCACCTAAAGAGGAGTGGTTACTTTATCTCGAGAGGCTTGATGAGACCCGTCGTATTGCTGTGATGGTGATCAAAGAACAAAAAAAATGAGTTAAAGCTCATTATGATCAAACTCTTTCTCCACGATTTTTCACTGAAGGTGACTTGGTCTTACAGTATGACCAAGCCAACGATAAGTTGTGTGCTGGGAAGTTCAAACCTATGTGGCATGGGCCATACATTGTTAAATGTGTCCTACAAAAAGGCACCTATGAGCTAGTTGACTATGAAGGTAATGCGTTATCATAGCCCTGCAATGGGCTTTATCTAAAAAATTATTATGCTTGAGTTCCGTGTAATTACTTTTTTACATTAGTGTGTGAATTCATTCATGTGCATTTTTTATTTTTGGTGTGATTGTTTGCTTTGCAGACATGTTTTCTTTGCTTACCTTTTGTTCCACTCGATTCGCAAATGTCGTCAAACCATTATGTTGGTTTTGCTGATGGTTCTTGTCATAGCACATGAAACTTATCCTCCACAGCTTGGGAACTCTTCGTCCCTAATGGAGAGTTGATCAATTTACAAGATATTTGCATGGGACGAACAACTAATAATATTGCCGAGTACAATGTTGTTATTGAATTGTTATAAGAAGAAGTTGCTCTCAGAATTATAAATTTAGTTGTTAAGTTAGATTCAAAACTCGTTGTACTACAATTGAATAGTCATTACTCAGTAATAAATCCACAAATCTTGCATATGTATCTACGTGTTCGATTATTGGAAAGAAATTTTGATTATATCACATATCAACACATTCCACGAAATTTGAATACATTCAAATTATGTTTTAGATAGGCATTTGCATCACTTATAAAACCAATCACATCATCATGATACATGAACACATAAGTAGACAATTGAAACATGCATATGTGTATATGTATATATATATATATATATATATATATATATATATATATATATATATATATATATATATATATCACGTCTGTAAAAGTTTTTTCATTAAAATATCAAAAAATAATTGTTATGGGACACATGGATTTCAAAGCCTACAATAGTGTAGATAAACATGACTAAAAAAGGCTATTCGCCCACATGATCCTTGCGATAGCATGAGACTGCTCTTATCACTCGACCTAATAATAGATGTAGTCTCGCTGACACTCTTTCGGTATGCCTATGGTACCGCAGTGATACATCATCTATAGTCGTATATTCTAGAATCCCTCGAGTAATCACTTCTAGATTTCGTTCCATTTCTACCATAGGATCTTCTCCTTCCTCGTATGGAGCATCTTCTATCTAACGTACTACTTTCCATGATATTGGCGACATGCCAGAAGGCCTTTCCGACCCTACATTTGCACAATTATCACAATTAAAATCTCAGATACACTTCAACCAAAAAAAACATAAAACTTGAAAAATTCCAAAAAACAAGTCTTACTTGCATTGGTCCACTATGCACCCGATGGTAGAGGTAGATCTAGATCTCCTCTGAAGTCCATGCCTACATAGGCATAGTCATCCACAAAAATTATTTGTTGGCGTAGCCAACCAAATAACGAAGGGGGAAATGCATCCGCTGGCCTCCTCCTCCTTGAGGCATGATCTCACTCCATCTAAGTAGCCTCGAATCTGGTGGAGCTGGATCCTCCACCTCTACCCACTGGTATCAAAATAGGGGCACACACTCCAGAAAGAGAGTGACCAAAATCGATCCAAATCCGAATTGCTTCAAGTTTCCCAGCTTTCCTTTGGTCAACTGTCTCTTCATGTTGACAAACAATCCCTCGCACTAGTTGAACACTATTGGAGCAAGGAAATCCATTGCGTACTGGAATTGAGATTTCTGGATCTCGTGCAAAGCTTGCACCCTAGCTATACGGGCCATGGTGTGTATAATTTTCCTCAATGGAAGATTGTCGATGGTTTCTATCCTCACCTTCCCACTCATAGTTGTCTCTGCACCTGGGAAATGCCTTCTGATTAAGGTATTGGTTCTCTCACCTCTAGCACAGGCTCCAAAGAGTTAGACTTTATCCACTCTTCTAGACAATCCAGTGATGAAGTAGATTTCAGCTACTTCCAGCTCTAGTTCTTGATCTCCAATGATGAAGATCTACCGGTCAACATCCCATAGACTGATCAGATAGTGTAACAACTCATTTTGAGCTCTGAGTCCTGGGGTTCAGAAGAACTTCAGTAACCTGCAGTCCCTCAAAGCATTAACACATTCAACACTTTGGGCAGCTTGGTGATCTTCTGCCTCATGGCCCCATTCCTTCCATTGGATGACCATGTTATTGAAATATCATGCAAACAACCCATAAACATAATTTAAATTCCTTTCCATGGATTGAAATCATGAAAAAACCGATCAAGAGAGAGGATTTCTCTTTTGATTTTCTGCTCTACGTCTAGCGCGACTGTCTTAATTGTTTTCATGCTAGCAGCGTGAGAGACTTTTGGGCTCAGGGGAGATTAGTGCGGATCTGATGAGTAGAATCATGCTAGATACTCAGATACTCACATTGATCCCTAAAAGGAAATTTTTCCAAAATAATACAAGAAGCTTCGTGATCTAGAGGCTTCCAGAATGACGAGCTGGAGGTTGTTTGTTGTGGATGTGATCGAATTCTCCCAATATATACCTTTGATCTTATCCCTATGAGATACTTCCTTGATATGAGGCCTTTCCCCTATATTTGGAGGGATCCTAACTCCCTCTCCCTGCCTATTTATTCATCCCCTCCCATTCCCAAATGGTTGGTCTTCGATTATTTACACCGTTATGCATGTACAATGCCAAGAATCCACGAACTTGGGATGAGAGCCTTTCAAGTGGGTCTAGGATTTCAACCATTGTGTCTAATTGATGTTTTCATGCCTCATGCGACTACACAGGCAGAATCCACACATCTATTGTCTAAGGCTGATAAAGCAACCATAGGATACAAGGAGTTTAATATCAATAAAGCCATAAAAAGAGCTCAAGAGAAGGTCCTCTCCAAGGGTCCCCGAGATAACTATGGGAAAGAAAATTGCGGGAAGGTGTGCCTTACATTCATTCAAGGGGTTACGGATAAAATCGCTAATATTTTAATAAATAAGGACATATTCACTCAGTTTACAACATGTGGAACGATTAGGCAGAAAATGAAGTTTGTTAAAGATAACATTGATCATCAGTAGCTCAAGGGTGTGTATAATATTGATTGTTCGTGCAGGAAAAGTTATATTGGAGGGACAGGTCATCTTTGAAAAACAGACTTAAAGAGCACGAAGCATATATTAAGAATGGGAGATCTTGTACATCAGCCCTTGTGGAGCACTCCTCCAAAACCAAGCATCATGTGTGTTTGGAGAATGCCAGAATTATTGCAAGGGAAGATCATTATCAAATGAGAAAAATCATAGAGGCTATTGAAATTATGAAGGTTCCACATAACCTCAATAGGGACAATGGGAATGAGATTAGTGGAAACTGGCTCCCCCTGATTAGACATATCAATCCCTCCAGATCTTTCGAGGAGTAGTACATCAGGTTTTTCCCCCTTCCTTAATTTCTAGCATCTCTCTTAGTTAATTAATTAATTAATTGGTTAAATAATATAAAATAAAAATTGGTTAAATAATTATTTGACATAATAACCATTTATTTATTACAAATAAATAAATAAATAAATAAATAAATACATAAATTAATTAATAATTATTAGTAATAATAAATAGATAATCATCATTAATATTATTTTAAGTTAATTTAGGTGATTAATTATTAAAAAAAATTATTAACATAAATATATTAAGTAACTAATAAATAAATAAAATATAAATTTAACCCTTAGTGACATAGGTTTTAGCATTAACATTAATATAAAAATTTAATAAGATTATTCTATAAATTATTGAAAATAGAAATAAAATAAAATAAATCTAAATCAAATATTTACTAATAATACTTTATTAGTAAGGAATTTAAAAGAATTAATTAATTATATTAATTTATTTATTTTAGTAGCAATAAAAAGTAAGTTCTTAATTGGATCTATTATTTATAAAAATAATATGAATTTAAATTAATATAAACTAATTATATTTAATTAGGTAACATAATGTAATGAGATTTCATATAAAAATAAAATAAATAAATTAAAATAAAATTAAAACAAAATAAAAGTAAAGCATAATAAAACTGGTTATATTTGGTAAGTCATATCATGTTAAAATAAAAAATAAGGAATAAATAAATTTATGTTATTTATTTTACTTATTTACAATTAAGTACTTTTATTATCTAGTAATTCATATTAAATTAAGACAAATATAACAAAATTAAATAGGTTATATATT
The DNA here is from genome assembly GCA_031772625.1 of Pinus tabuliformis. NCBI lineage: Eukaryota > Viridiplantae > Streptophyta > Pinopsida > Pinales > Pinaceae > Pinus > Pinus tabuliformis. The sequence goes on along the minus strand of CM062818.1, from coordinate 1,399,921,843 downwards.
AGTACTAATGAATTAGTCGGCTTCTACTTTAACTTATCAGCCATTAGGTTTCTATTTATTTTTCCTGGTCAGTAAATTCTTCTCTCAGTCTATCACTCATTTTCTGTCCTGATGATGGATCCCCTTTGGGGTTCGAAACGTCGATTTGATTAACAAAGTACTGTGGATAATCCAGGTCATATTTTTCCAAAGAAACCATATTTCTTAAACACATCCAACACATCCGCAAGTAGTTTAACGACATCTTGGAAAAGTCCAATGCCAAATTCAAGCAGCAAGGTCTCTGATTATTTGCACCCTTATGCCAAAGGCACAGTTCTCAAATTTGGCACACAGTTTATGCTGCTGCAGGGTTTGAAGGACCTTCTGAATGTGTTGTAAGTGTTATTCCAATCCCTTTCTGAGGATGGGGATGTCGTCCAAAACAACCATAAATAAAAGTAGCAGATGTATTTCTCAACACGAAGGGAATAAACAACCATTCAGAAAGGCCTTCCTTGGATTTGAAGGTAGGTTCCATACATATGTGGGCTTTCTATTGGAACCTGCTAATAACCAGACTTCATATTGATTATACTGAAATACGTGGCCCCTTTGAGTTGGTCCAGAAGGTCACCAATTTGTGGGATTGGATACCTATTCTTCACATGATTTTATTTAGTGTCCGATAATGAATGCAAACCCTCCAGGTCCCATCCTTCTTCTGTACAAGTACATTGAGCTCCCACAAGGTGATGAACTTGGTCGGATGTGCCCTTCTTGTAGAAACTCCTGGATTTACCACTCGATCTCTTCATTTTCTAGAATACAACGGCGATATATCGGCCCATTGGGTAGATGTGCTTCGGGAGTCAGATTCGATCGAATTCTTGAAGGAGAAGATGTCATTTTATTCTTCCACAACCTTATCCACCTACTTCTACTGCATGGAGGAACCCTTCCCGGGGGCCATGGATGTGGCCACAATCTTCCCCTTACTTTGAAAGTGAATCATAAAGAAAAAAAATTCCCAGTCTAGGAGATTATCTTACTACATTTCTTAGCAGAGATCAAAGAGATGGTGGTAGGAAGAGCTACCTCTGGCATCCTGTATAACTTATTACCCAAAGAAATAATAATAGTGCAAGGCATTGATTCATATACAACTTGACACTTCCACAAGCATGGTCGACCTAATAATACATCACAAACTTCAAGAGGAGAAACATAACACAATACCTCAGCTGTTAAGGGATTGATGTTGTAGGGAATGAGACACTACTAGCTGACAAGAAGATCTCTTCCTTAGTGAAGCCACCCGTTGGTGTATAGATGTGGGTGTGGTGTGGTCAGTACAATGAACCACTTCATGACCTATATTGAAATGAGGTTCTTTTGTCTCCTGCTATCGACAATGAGTTGTACTGGGAAACCCTTCACCCACATTTGTGAGTGGAAGAGATGCTCCCCCTCCTCTGGATCTTCAGGCTCAATGTTCTAGATCTTGGAGGTGGCAACAATGGTGCTGAGATTCACATCAATAATATTCTTCTCATTCCCCTTCTCAGGTTCTGACTCAGAGTCAGAAAATGCATCTGTTTCTAAAGCCTTCAACTTGGACACCAATGATTGCATGGATCAAAACTCACTTGTGTTGTGAGTGGGGCTCTTATGGAACTCACACCACTTTCCCGTGTCCTTATTTGTCTGCGTGGTGTTTTCCTTTTCTTGTGGCTATGACGATTTGTCCTGGGTCACCCTACCTTGGATTTCTCCTTCGATCTACAGTTTGGGGGTGCCTTTTCCTTCTTTTAGATTCGTAAATCCAAAGTGTCGCTTATTCTGTTAAAAATTTTGCTTGATCTTGACAGCTTATCGATAGGCAGCGCCCAGCGAGGAGATGTCTAGGAACAACATCTCGTCCTGGATGTATTTGTGTAGGAGACCATGGTACTTGAATACCAGATGCCGCTCATAATATTTGATACCCAACTTCATGCGAAGGGTATGAAACATATTTGTGAACTTTGAAATGGCTTGGTCCCTTCCCTGCTATAGTGGGGTCTACTTTATGTACTTATCTTTATAGCTCCCGATAGGGTAATACTGCTCCTTGATGGCATCTTGGAAAGAGTTCCAAGTGGGTGTGGCTAAAAACATTGAGGGTTTCCTCTTGTCCTTCTATTCACAGTATGGTTCCCATTAGTACTTGATGTGGGGGGTGACTTTGAGGAGTGAAAAAGTAATATTTTCCCTATTAGAAAAATCATGAACTGAAAAATACCCTTCCAACAGATTTAACCATCTACCTACGATGTCTACATATATCTAGCCTTCAAATAGAGGAATATAAAAGTTGAAATGTACCTTGAAGGGAGTGGTGCTTCCAGAGTGGCTACCATATGAAGATGCATCACTTGTGGGCATCCACCGAAGGATATGGGCAAAGTTGTCCATCATTGCATTCCTTTGTCACTCGAGGGATTCTTCAAGCAATATATTAAAGGGATATCCTACTCCCTCATTTTTCTTTTCTTTTTCCATGGGAGGCCATTGCATTTTGCAAGGTTGGTCTTGCAAAGTTTCAACCAGTTCGTGCCCTAACCCCTATACCCTAACCTCGTTGCGGACATGCAAAGAAAAACAGAGAAAGATAAAATCGTTCTAATACCACTGATCCATAATTATGCAGGAACACAACAAAATATAGATATAAACATAAACACAAAGATGTAGCAAAAATAAAGCTTCATTTCATTAATATCAAAGAACTAAAATGTGCTTACATACATAATGGAAATAAACTAGTTGAGGTGATGGTAGCTTATCTATGAGAAGACATGTGGTGGCTACATTCCTCTAAACTGTTACAATGTGGCTCGAAGGCCTATTTATTATTCAGAAACAATGGAAAACCCTAAACATACAAAAACCTAAACCTAGTAGATGAAGCACTAAAACTCTGGGCCCTGTTGGGGTAAATTGGTACATCAACTTCCAGGGGTTGTAAATGTGGAATACGATCTCCGTTTGACATGCACGATACCTCGCTAGAAATATATATCCAAGGACTAAAAATTTCAAGTACAATTAAACTTAAAATAATATTTTCCAAAAAAATGTCGTTTAGGGCCTCAAAATAGCTCTGAAAGTTCAAGACCCGAAAAACTTCCAAAAATAGTAAACTATGCTACAATTAAGGAAACTGAAAAATTTAAAAGAAACAATGGTGGGCTTCCGAGTGGAATAGTTGGGTGGCCACTAATATCCACCTAGATCAGTCCTCCCCCCATAGGAAGCAATGGTCCCCATTGCGTTGAGTGCCTCCATGAGATGGGGAAACTTCAACTGAACTTGGTCCCTGGTGAGACACTTGCCTTGGTGCAGGAGTTGGTCATATTTGACAACACGATACAGTTGGATCTTCTGCTAGTGAGTGTTCTTGATATGTGTGTCCATGATCTGATTAGTTGTGGCCTGTTCCATGCAGTCTGGGTTTAACTCTATTAGTGTGATTTTTTCTACCATGTCTGATGTGTCCAGTAATGGTGGAAAGTATGGTCGAAGGTGGTACACATTGAACACTGGGTGCAGGCCAAGGAATGGGGGAATGATGAGCTCAAAAACATTGTCTCCCACAACCTTAGCATGGTGTAATGCCCAAATCAGAGTGATATGAGCTTTCGACGGGCTTGGCTAAGACGTTCATTAGGGGAATTTTGAGGTCTAAAATGGGTCTCCTAAGAAAAATGTACAAACTAAATAAACTTTATAAGAAAAAATAGGATTCAAGATGATGATGTCAACCATGGGGGATGATTCACCTTTTTGGAGTAAAAAGTAAAAAGATCAAAAAATAATAAAATAATAAAACTACTTTTTCAACTTATCTCCCTAAGGTTTTACTCAAATTGCGAGTGACAGTACTCGTTGGATGCAAAATTTAATTGCTCATCCAAGGAGTAACCATGTTGTGTACATTCGATGGACCCTTATACACGAAAAATGATAAATACATGAAAAAACGTGATTGCGATCAAATTTTTCATGTATTTCTTATTTTTCATGTAGCAGATTCCATCAAAAGTATGCAACATGGATAATCCTTGGATGAGGAATCAAATTATGCATCCAACGAGTGTTTCCACACGAAATTTGAGTAACCCATAGGGAGATAAGTTGAAAATGAGTTGAAAAAATAGCGTTTTCTTTTTTCCCTCTAAAATTTGATGATGTAATCTAATTTTATTTTATTGTTTCCAATATTATTTTATAATTTCCTTAGGAGGCCCATTTTAGACCTCAAAAATCCCATATTTATTTATGCAAATGCAACCAAACTTTATCACCCACCTTAAAATTGTGTGTCACCTGATGTTGATCATGTCACTGTTTGTACTTGGAATTGGACTTATCCAAGATGTAGTGAACCTGCAAGCAGATGTGATGAATGCATTCAATAAATCTAGTTGCTTTATCAGCCTTAGATTGTACATCTATATATTTTGTCTCTGTAGTCACATACGGCATGGAAACATCAATCAGACACAATGTTTGGAATCCTAGACCCACTTGAAAGGGACTGTGACCAATCAAGCTATGTAGAGCTCTGTTATAACAGTTTTGCACATAGGAAAGGCTCTCATCCCAGGTTCGTGGATGCTTGGCATTACAC